>CALNHX010011442.1:0-32121 GCA_940337035.1 Agriotes lineatus
TTAACCTAATTTTACCCAATTATATATTATTAAGTAGCAGATAAAGTGCCAAAGCTTACTTACTAGATGCTTTATTATTAATATAAGCTTTTTAGCTTTGAGAGCGAGTATCTTGAAAATATACAAAGGCAAGGTAATAAACAGTCTTTCCATATATCCGATTTTCGAACGTTATATCGACGTTATAACCCAAAAATAAAATACAGTCTGAACAGCTAACGTTTTTTTAAAATTTTTTGACGTATTGGAGAATGTTAAATGTAATACTTTATTGTAACGATAATTAGATCTACGCAAATAACCACAAAATAAAAATTCCAACCACAACTTAATATCTTTTCCAAATACGTATTATTGCAACTAACCGTTATATTCAGTGAAATACTGAAACTAGTTTCAGTTGTGTTGTGGTAAGGGTTTTTATGTTAGAGTTCAGCAAAGCATTTCACGATTATTTTTAAAGCACTAATATCCCATCCTTTATTCTGCACTTTCTATAACTTTTGCCTATTACATTTAGCAAATTGCAAAAAAAAACATAAGGCACAACTGTTAATGGAATGTTTAAATTGGCACAACCAACATAATTAATTACAGAGGATATTTCAAAAACATAGTGCCAACCTTAAACGGAGCAACGGGGAGGGATTTATAAGAAAAAGTTTATAGTATGGCAAATATTGATGTTTCAACGGTCCCTATGCCCCCCTTCAGTTTGGTACCATGTTTTTGAAGCACCCTTTAATTGCATCCTTTAATTTCAGGTTTCACAATGGAAAAAAAACGCATCTCAAACCACTATAAGACTGTGTATTACAAGTTAAATAACGTTCTGAATACATTTACTACCGATTTCCCTTTGCGAAAGTGAAAAAGGAATCGATGACCATGAAAGTTCCAAGTTTTGTATGCCGACGAACAGATACTGGGCTTTATTAACTTAGGTAGCTTTCTCCAACTCTGAATATTGTTCTGGAGTTAGTAGATTGCATAACTCCTCTGCCAGGATCGTGGGAGTTTGAAGGATGGATTAGGATATATGAAGTTCTGAACAAGTATACAGCGCTGGTAACTCTAAGATCAGTACTTGATTTTTTTTAATAGGTCATTCCAGGTATTTAAATTCGGAAATAATTCCCCAAAAGCTGTATTTTTCTATTCGCTTTATTTTGGGCGTCTCATTAGTCAAGTAAATTTTCCCATATACCAGGTCTGCGTTCGCCGTAATTTTCTGAAATATCTCTTTTACTCTTAATTTTACAGTAAAAAAGCAAATTTTATTTTAAATTAAATTCTAGAAGAAAGGCCTTAACACATTTTTTATGGCGAATAGCTGCGGAACTATAGCCATGGGTATAATAATAATGTTCTTGCCTTCAAACTTAATAAGTATAGTTTTCTATTTATTCGTTTTCACAGCACCTTGTGGTAGAGGATACATCGTGTTATTTATGTGGTCATCCTTTAAATCTAATTCACCCCAGCACCTTCAACCTATTTTTCTTATAAGTTGAACATTGAAAAATACCTTCTTGCGCCTTTTCGATCTCAGCTTCCTCATTTTCTTTTTATGATGATAATTTTGTTTTGTTGATTTCTTCAACCATGAAGGTTTTTGTATGTTAATTTCTTCATGTTGATTTTTGAAAAAAATCATACGAGAAAGATACAGATGCAATCATAGACTTTAGAGAAATATGTGCGGAACTCTCAGCAGTTATGCACCTTAATTACTAAGAGTAGGAAGTTCAATCCCTGATGGTACTGGTGAGGTTTTTAAAAGGTACGGATAAAAGCCTTTATAGAATGCCAGCTTTCGGAATAGATGTTAGTGGTTACGATAAAAATGCGGCAATGGCAAACTGAAATTAAGTTGTCCAATAAAGACGAAAAGCAAGTTGTGCAAATTTTAATGATCCAGACACAGACCCATATCGGCCATAGCATATTGTTCGTATTTTCTCTTCTGCATAGACCGTAATAAAACGCTCCTTTGAAATACAGTAACTGAGGTTTATTAATTATTAACCACAAGAAAGCAAAATCAAACCGATCTTGACAAACGCACATTTAGCAGTAATACTGGTTCGTAAGCGAACGCTTCTTAAAACATTCTTATTTTTAGGCAAATTCTTAGAGCCATTTTATGACCTTAAAACAACATAACTTTTATGTAGCAGCAGGCAAGAAATTATGTAGCGGCAAGAAATTTCTCTGCTAATCAGAGGCGGACTTAAATATCTCAAATTACAAAATCTAATAAAAGTAAATTGTCTGTATCTCGAATGGTATTTCGAACATGCCCCCCTCCTTGGAAGGCCGAAGGGCACTTTCAACCCCGAAACCACACTTTCAACTTTCCGAAGACGGAAGCGGGCACAACTTGGCGAAGGACCGCTTGGTTTCACCGCTGGCGGTACGAATGGTGGCAACCCTAGGAACACCATCCTTTCCTGGATGTAGCTGCATAATACGCCCAAGCCTCCAACGCAGAGGGGGCGCGCTGTCTTCCTTTAACAGCACGAGCGAGCCTAACTGCAACTCGCCCTGGTTCTTCCTCCATTTTGCTCTTTGTTGTAGCTCCGAGATGTACTCGCGGTGCCAACGGTTCCAAAAATGCTGTTGGCATTGCTGAATATGCTGATATCTGGACAGTCTTCCGGTAGGGATCTCCTTTAGGTCTGCATCCGGAACTGTTGTCAGCGGCCTACCCACGAGGAAGTGAGCCGGGGTAATAGGGAGCAAGTCATCTGGATGGTCAGATAAAGGAAAGAGGGGACGCGAGTTTAGCACAGCCTCAATCTGCACAAGTAAAGTATTGAGCTCCTCAAAAGTTAAATGAGCTTCTCCCATGACCCTTTTGATGTGTTTTTTTGCTGGATTTTATTCCAGCTTCCCACAAGCCCCCAAAGTGGGGTGAGTACGGTGGAATAAATTTCCAAGAGATGCCCTCACTGGTGGGAAAATCAGTGAATACCCCCTTATTAAGAAATTCGCCCAATTCTTTTAATTCAGACTTGGCTGCTATGAAATTTTTTCCGTTATCTGAGTATATACGAGCTGGCCTTCCTCGACGCGACACAAATCGCCTTAAGGCCATTATAAAGGCATCTTTCGTCAAATCTGAAATTAACTCTAGGTGGATCGCTTTTGTAGTAAAACAAATAAACAGCCCGATATAGCATTTATTAATCTTTCCGCCTCGCCCCTTCCTGTCTTTTATCAGAAGCGGACCTGCATAATCCAATCCAGTTGTATGGAATGGAGGCCCGGGTTCCAGACGTGACTCGGGTAGCTGACCCATTTTTGGTTGAATTATTTTTGGGTTATTTCGAAAGCATGGAATACATTGCCTGACCACTTTTTTCGCTAAATTCCTACCCAATACCGGCCAAAACTGCTCACGCACCGACGCCAAGAGCTGCTGCGGACCTGCATGAAGTAAGCGAATGTGTTCATTTTCAAAAATAAGGCGCACAAAATGGCTTTTTGCGTCCAATACAATCGGATGTCTTTTGTTGATTGAAAATTTTGAATTTTTTAATCGCCCACCGACTCTTAAGACACCATCCTGATCTAAAAATGGATCCAGGTTAATGATGCGGCTTTTGGACTGGAGGGAATTTTCAGTGTTGAGTTTATGAATTTCCTCAGAAAATGAAGTTTTCTGCGAGGCCTTTATGAGAGCTTTAAACGCATACTCTAACTCGTTTACCGAAAGCTTATCATATCTTCTAGCCGTATTTGTTCGTTCTGCCTGGCAGTTAGTTTTAAAACGAAAAATCCACGCTGTGACCCGTTTTAGCTTTCGCAACGTCGAATACCTATCGAATGGAAATTCTACTGCCGCTTGAGAAACGAATGCCCGAGTATCTTTGCGCACGTCGGGTAGTTCGGGAATTTTGCTAGTTTTCGGAACTTGTTTAGGCCAATTTTCAGAACCCTTGACCAGCCAATTCGGGCCGTGCCACCATAAGGCGAGACTTTGAATTTCGCTTGGTTTCACTCCACGTGACAAAATGTCCGCTGGATTATCCTTACTGCGTACATGACGCCAAGTATCGTCACTCGTTAATTCCTGGATTTCGGCCACTCTGTTACTTACAAAGGTTTTTAGCCTATTTGGAGGAATTTTTAACCAACCAAGGACTATTGTAGAGTCGGTCCAAAAAACGCGATCGTCGATTTTTTCTCGGAGAGCCTTGGCAACCTTGTCCGCGAGTCTTGACAATAATAGTGCGCCTGATAACTCTAGCCGCGGCAGGGTGACGGTTTTGAGCGGTGCCACCTTTGTTTTTGCGCAAAGCAAGTTTACAAAAACATTGTCGTCTTGGTCGGTAGTCCGCAAATAAATGCATCCGCCGTAAGCTTTGGTAGAGGCATCTGCAAAGCCATGCACTTCGACTCGTTTAGGGTTTTCGCATAAAGCATGACGACTTATTTGAAGCGCATTTAGTTGAGGCAACTCATTTCGGAAATCGCACCAAAACGAATGCATGTGCAATGGCAACCCTTCATCCCAGGACACCTTTTCTAGCCATAATTGCTGCAATAAGATTTTGGCAGTTACAACGCACGGACTTAGCAGCCCGAGAGGATCGAAGACCTGCGAAATGCTCGAAAGGATTACTCTTTTGTTTATTTTTTTATTTATCGGGGCCTCACTTATATTATACATTAATTTATCTGTAGTCGGACACCACGTGAGACCCAAAGTCTTAGCGTTTTCGTTGACTCCAAACTCTAATACTTTTACCGATGAGTTGTCTTCAACTACGTGCTTTAAAACTTCACGTTCGTTTGAATAGAATTTGCGCAATTCAAAACATCCCTGTCCTAAAATATCAGACACCTCCTTAACAATTGCGGCAGCTTCTTCCGCGGAGTCCGAACCCGTAAGGAGATCATCCACATAGAAGTCCCTTTTGACAATTTCGGCGAACTTTGGGCGTTCCTTTTTGTTTTGTTCGGCCAGCTCATACAAGCACCGCACTGCGAGGAATGACGCTGCAGTGGTGCCGTATGTGACAGTGTTCAATTCGAAAGTGTCAAGCGGTTTTTCGGGACTGGCACGCCACAAAATTCGTTGCAAGCACCGCTGTTCTGGCGCTATTAGCACCTGCCGGTACATTTTTGCAACGTCGCCCGAAATTACATATCTATGTTGACGGAACCGCAACAAGATTGACATGAGATCGCTCTGAATGGATGGCCCGGTCATTTGTAGGTGATTCAGGGAATAACCGCTGCTTGAAGGGGCCGAGGCGTCAAAGACCACACGTAACTTGGTGGTGAGACTACTTTCCCGTAAAACACCTGAATGCGGCATGTAGTAGGCCATGGCTTCGGAATTTTTGGGTTCGATTTTTTGCATATGACCCAACTCCAGATATTCGCTTATAAAATCCGAATATTGCTGTCTAATTTCGGGTTTGGATCGTAGTCTCCGTTCTAGTGACAAAAACCGGCGCTCCGCCTGGGTGTATGAATCACCCAATTTTTCGACAGAGTCTTTAAACGGGAGTGCTACGATAAACCTGCCATCAACCGCGCGTTTTGTATTGGCCACGAAATGCTCTTCGCAGCTCAATTCTTCTTGAGAGAGTGGCTTTGTCGGACTGCACTCCTCAAGCTCCCAAAACCGAGCGAGTTGAGTTTGAATGTCAGCCTGTTGACTGAGATAACACGAAACCGTTGAGGATTTGTTTTTATCTGAGAAATGTGCCATGGGACCGGACACGATCCAGCCGAAACGTGTTTTCTGGAGTATCGGTTTATTAGGCCCCAGTGAAATTTGACCAATGCAAATCAACTTCCAAAAAAGCTGAGCGCCTATTAACAGATCGATTCTTTGCGGCTTGTAGAAAGAAGGATCCGCCAGCTTAATATTTTTTGGAATTTTTAGCTCTGAAGCTTTTAGATCGATGCTTGGCAATATTCCGGTGATTTGTGGCACGACAAAACACGATATGTTGGCCGAAAAATTGTTATGTAGCGCTTCAATTTTGACCTCGCATTTTGAATCTATGCTGGAAATCGCGTTGTTTAATCCTAGCACAGTTATCGATTCTTTCGAGGTTCTCAGGTTGAGCTTATTGCACATATCTTGAGTTAAATAATTAGATTGGGCACCCGAATCAAGTAAGGCGCGAATTGTATGAGGATTTTTCTGATTGTCAAGGATTTGAACGTACGCTGTTGACAACAGAACATGTGCGTCGATGCATTGCATGGAAAGTACGACGCTGTCCGCATTTGGCGTAGTTGATTCGCATGCGCTTGCATTTGCAACCGATTTTTCAACGTGCAGTAGAGTATGATGTTTTTCATCACATTTCGTACAAGTTCCCCGCCGACAAGCTCCGCGCGTGTGCCCCGGCCGCAGGCAATTTGTACAAAGCCTTAAGTTGTGCAACTTTTCTAACTTTTCATCATGCGCAAGCTGCAGAAAGTCCGAACAATTGTGGATATAATGTTGCTTTTTGCAAAACCTGCATTTGATAACGTAATTGTTGCCGCTGTTGCCCTTATTGTTAGTTGCCAAAAATCCCTTTGTGCTGCGTGAGCCTTTATTTTTATCCGCGGTTTTCTCGCATTGCGTCTGTTTCAACGTTTCGAGCAAATCTGCGCGGGATTTTACAAACGATTTTAGGTCAGCTAATGTGGGCCTTTTTTTTTCAACAATGAAATTTTCCCATTCTCGTAAGCTTACAGGATCCAGTTTTTCCCCGACAAAAAATACTACGATAGTGTCCCAATTATCAGTGGGCTCGCCTAATTGTTCCAACGCGCGCAAATTTTTTGAGACGGAATCAATTATTTTTCGGAGCCCATCTGCCGATTCTTTGGACATGCGTTCGATGTTAAATAAGCCTCGCATATGATTTTTGATGAGCAGTTTTGTGTTGTCATATCTATCTAGCAAAGCCTTCCATGCTATCGGATAATTATTCGCCGAAAATTCTAAAGAAGCGATCACCTCGCTAGCTTTATCAACCAAAGCAGCTCGCAAATAATGAAATTTTTGAATCGAGCTAATACTGTTACTTTTGTGGATTAATGACTCGTAAGTGTCGCGAAATTCCAGCCAGCCCGAATATGACCCGTCATAGGTGGGGAGTTGGATAACAGGCAATTTGATAAAATTTTGTTGCCCGTGGCCTTCGCCATAATTTGAATTTGGGCTACGATTTGAACTTGAATCTGCGGCTGAGGATGGAGAAACGTCATCTTTCGGCGCGTTTTGCTTGATAATTTGCCTGGCTACGGCACATTGTTCAAAAAATTTATTTTCGAAAGATGTTCGCTCTAAAAGTTCAGCCTCTACATCCTCCGCTGTGCTTTCGATCACTAATTGCACCTCTTCAAATTCTTCCAACAGTGATTTTATTCTGTCTAACCTATCCTGCAAATTATCCAAATCGCCCTCTGATATTTCTGACTTTCCACGCAATTCTTCTACAAATTTGAAAAAGTTGGTCAGTTTGGTTTTTACAGCTCCCCTTTTTACGGTAGGCGTCGCCATCCTTATTCTTTTAGCGCGATAACGACTGACTAAGGAATACAAAGAATTGAAGCTAAATTACCAAAGGTATTGAACCTAAATGACCAAATAATAACCCTCGGCGACTTTTGAAATTCGTTAAAATACCCAATTACACAGTTGCAGACTGTACTAAAATAGGTAAAAGGGAATTTTTTAGGAAATGATAAATAGGAACAACTCACTTTTTTGGCGAAGACTTGGACCCTTTCTGTTCGAATTGGAACCCCGGTTGATGTTGCAACTTCACAGTGGCTGCTTCGTCCGGCGAACGGTATTTCTCAGTTCGCGCGAGCACGTGTAGTCAAGATAATAATCGATGGATATTTTACTTTGCCGGCACTTCGGTCAGTTTCTATATTTCACTTGCACTTGTGTTGTGGAAACCACGCTCTGCTACCAAATTATGTTCGTATTTTCTCTTCTGCATAGACCGTAATAAAACGCTCCTTTGAAATACAGTAACTGAGGTTTATTAATTATTAACCACAAGAAAGCAAAATCAAACCGATCTTGACAAACGCACATTTAGCAGTAATACTGGTTCGTAAGCGAACGCTTCTTAAAACATTCTTATTTTTAGGCAAATTCTTAGAGCCATTTTATGACCTTAAAACAACATAACTTTTATGTAGCAGCAGGCAAGAAATTATGTAGCGGCAAGAAATTTCTCTGCTAATCAGAGGCGGACTTAAATATCTCAAATTACAAAATCTAATAAAAGTAAATTGTCTGTATCTCGAATGGTATTTCGAACACATATTAACGCAGAAGGGCAACAATTTATTGTAGCCCTTTGCGGAGCAAAAAATATTGAAAACTAATTGGAAGATTTAAGATTTCAGCTAGTACTTGCATAGTCATTAGGATACAAAAAATTACCATGAAGATTACAATACACAACCGGAAAAGGGCAGGATCGCAAGATATCTGTGACACAGATTCTTCATCAAAAAATGAAAGTGAGATCGATCGAAAATGTACAAGATGATTCATCCCAACGCTTAACCTAAACCGTTATTATTATTATCATGCTCGTTTTTTATATATAACTATTAACTTACTACATTAGCTCATGTCGTATTAAACAGACATCCTATCAAAATCAACACTTATATATACATATATTGTTTATGTTTTAAAAGCTAAAATACCTACCGTCTTTGGGCGATAATATCAAGATACGAAACTCTTCAGCATGGGAGCGTAGGAAAATTGAGTTTAAGATCTTTGTTCTAAAGAATTTAATTAACACTCTGGGTAATGCTTTTTTTCACTCTAAAATTTACGGTAAAAGAAATATTTCTGGAAAACCTAATTGTAGAACGCAGAAGTCCTAGAAGAGGAAAAACTTAGTAAATATGACAGCAAAAACAATAATATAAGACATTCAACTTCCCAAAACTATATTCGAATTGATATATTTCTTACCTGTACGTGTTATCGCCCGTTTTCAATTATAGTTATTTTGGCAATTAATTGCAGCTTCGGCTATTACTGGCACCTTAAAGCTCTACTTTTCTTTCCAGATACATACAAAATTTTATTTTACACTGCTTGTTTAAGGAGTTTAATTATCAAAAGAAAAATGTTCCTTACTGACAAAATAAAATGTCAGTTTTAACAACCTACATCATAAACTATGTACTATTTGTCTACGATTGCTACTAAAAGTAGGCCTTTTACCAATAGCTGGTCGAACTAAAAATGACATAATGCTCTTATCCCACTTGTATAGTAAATAACTAATAACTGTCAACAATGTTAACATCTGATGAATCGATATTTATGCTAGATGTGTGTCCGACTCCGACCTGAAGTGGTAGTAAAATCGCAGCAAGCCGTGCCTCGGAGAGCACTTTAAGCCGTCAGTCCCGGTTGTCATTTCGGTGACAGTCATTAGGTTACGCCAGAGGCGCTCGCGCAACCTGAAAACTCTGACATCAGGCTTCCTACCACAAGCCACACGATACAAAAAAATGGATTAATAACAGTAAATTTAAGGTCGTAGCCAAAATATTGTATGCACACTCGTGCTAAAAGTGTTATTACACTTGACATGTTATGAAACGCAACCTACGGCTTCGTTTCATAATTTTCGTGTCTTGTGCCATAAAAAATCATTTTTAGCACTTGTATCACAAATAGCTGTTTTGTATTATTTATAATCCGAAAAGATAAACTTTAAGATCCTACAACCTTAAAGTAAAATTTAAGATCCTAGGACGTTTCGAATTATAAATAATACAAAAATGCCAGTAGCCAGTATGAAATTATTTCAAATAGTCTTCAGGTTGACAACAAATTTATGTTTATGTTGTTTGGAATTACACTAATTTTTAAAGAATATCCCACCGGTTTATTTAAATGTTTTTATTAGAGTAATTATTACAATTATAGTTGTAAAATATAGAAACGAAAATAGATTTAAAAATATAAGTTTTCGATTAGATTGTTCATCGTTCTTAAACTCGTTTTTTTACGAGTACATTCTGTATCATTTTAAGTATTTGGTTTTTGCCACAGTATCTTAGTACAAGTGTATCATAGACGAAAATCTAGAATATATTACGCTCATAAAAACACGTTTTAACGAGAATAGATTTTTTCAGAAACGTTTAATGCTTTATTGTTCATTGAAATGTTAAACAGTGTGTAACATGATCGCGTCTTCGAATGTTAAGATACATTTAACATGCATCCACTCATTGAACGTGCATGCACTCGCGCCCTCGAATGTTAAGATACATTTAATATACATCCACTCATTTAACATGCATGCACTATAGCAACATCACACATATTCATGATAGTCCGATTTCGATTTAGCAGTTTTTAGTAATTATTATTGATTCAAAATTATTGCCTCAATGAACAATAAACTAATGAACGCATTTTGAGGGGTAACTGTCTTAACATTTCTCACATAAATATGCTCGAATGTTAAGACTGGGTTACCCCTCTAAATACGTTAATTACTATTATTGCTTGATTAGAGCGGGCGAGTTGTGGTTCTACCCATATGGGTCCCGGGTGGTGTAGCTTGAAGAAGCGTCCACGTTCGATCAGCAGAGTTAAGCAACGCTCTCTCTGGTCAGAACTTGGATGGGAGTTCCATGGCTGCTTCTCTCAGCGCTTCGTGATACGGCTGTCACGGAAATAGTTGGTCCCGGATGTCATAATAACATCATGGCAGTCGTTAGTGGGGTTGGAAGTCCCCATAAAATGTACAGCGACGCCTATAATTGGCCTAACGGCTGTTGGCTGAGTACCAAAATAAAAAAAATAAAATAAAATAAAATACCGTATTCTGGGAAACGTCGTTTACGTATTAATAGGGAGTTTTTGCAAAACGTTCCGTTGAAATAGCGGTCCGTTAAAGCTAATGTTACCTAGCGACTTCAATGATACAGCCAATCCAAATCAATTTTTTCGACTTTATCGTAACGTTATCGTAACGTTATTTTAACATAGCGTTTTACAAAAACTTTCTAATATTTTTAATTGTGTAATTTTGTGGTGAAATGCATATCTATGAATATCTATTAGAATGCTACAAGAAAAATATAGTTATCACGATTTATGTTGGTTGGTGTTGCCGTTAGAATGTAAGCGAAATAATTTTGAATTAAAAATACTTAGATGTAATCTGATACATTTTAAAAACCTCAGTTAATTTTAGACATTCATATATACATTTGTTGCTATAAAAATTTGCTAATGAGAAGAATTAATATAAACAAAAAGTTTCTAATTTGCAGTTAATGCAAATAATTACATTATTAACAATCAATCGAATAAAATTGTAATCATCCGGAGTGTACTCAACAAATAACATCCACTCTGTAGCTGATAACCATTTGCGAAGTCGTAATATTCATGACGAATCGCAGCGCAGCTAGAATTCATACAACAGTTAACCTTTCACATTAGAGAATTTTTATTTTCACCCTTCGTATAAATGTGGTGTATTTTTTAGAGGGTTTTATTTTTATATTTTTCTTTTCAGATTTTAATCAGGACGGAAAGTTGGACAATATTACTTTTATGATCAAGCGCATAAAAGTACACACGACTGAATCACTTAAGGATCCTTTATATCGGTATCCAAACAACTACGGGGTTGAAAAATTCCTGGAACTTTTCTCGGGTAAGTGAAAACACATCTTCTCTATTGATATAGCTAGTCAGTTCCTTGATTTCATTGCAATATTTTCTGTGGCCGTATTGCGACGATAATACACAAATAGCTAATAAAAACCTGCAATTCAATTTCCAACTAAAACCGATCAGTTTATTTGTTAATAGAACAGTAATTTGAAACACATTCGAAGTTTGTGTTTTTAGTATATTAAGCACGTATTTCCCATTCAATATATATTCGCCATTTTATCTCTGTTTATTTTACGAATGGACGAATGGCAGTCTTGTCAGTATTAGAATGGAGATATTTTGTAGCTGTAATTTCGAAACCTAAAACACCCAAGCTAACAGCAATCATGGAACTGTAAAAAAGAAGAATTCCAGTGATGTGGTGAATGGTTACTTGGGGTATCTGCACGTGTTGAACGATATCGCTTGTTCCTTTAATTTCGTTTCGAATCCATTTATCTTCAAGTCTTCGTAACACGCCAGTGCTTTTCATATGTTTTATACTGAAATATTAAGAATTAAATTAGAAACATTATCAATGATAGTAGAATGCAAAAATGTACGCTTCTCATTAAAATAGATTAATTTATAATGCAATCTATAATTTTAAACAGATCACATTTCGTAATTATATATCACTAAAAGTCTGATTGTGATTACTAAAGTTTTCTTGTAGGTAATCCCAACTAGAAATAATTAGATGCTATCCTAGCGCGCAATTTCTAGGTTTTAATTACGTTTACTTTAAAACATTGCTCTTCGTAGTAAAATTCTTGAAAGTTCTGTTTTTATACCGTAGTTCCAAGTTGCTCTCCATTAATTTCTGGTAGAGCTAAATCTTGAGTCAATGTGTTTTTGAAACAAGATCAGCTGTTTTCTATTGAAAATAAAAATGGTCTGTTCTTTATTTGATATTAAAAATCGCGAATATTTAATATGTTTAAATTTTATTTCGCATTAACACTCCTAGAGAGACATGTCGCTCAGATCTCTGTAGGGATATAGCATTTTAAGAAGAAGAATATATTACTTAAACTTCTAATTAAATATTTCTGAACGTTTCGAAATCTCGTAAGGGTCTATATACTACAGGAATCCTGTAGCTTTGTATAAGTTTTAACTAGTAAAACATTTCGTCCTACAATGCATAATTCTACGTTTTTTCAATTTTTATTAAATATAGTGTAATGATATAGCTACACTCCTGTGTGTGTTAGAATCAATTTTAGAAAAGATTAAGGTATTACAATGGGTGAAAATAATTTAGATCTAGTCAAATATAAAGTGGGAATGTGAATAGTTAATATGCAATTACAAAGTAAAAGAAAATTGATAATTGAGTGGAAAAGACGATTTGAAAACAGATGGATTCGAAAATAAGATAATATTTTATACATTTGAGCTTAAAAGGAGGTAAAGCACCCGGCCCGGATAACATCCAAACAGAACTCCTCAAACTATTTGATGAAAGAACAATTACGCTCATCACAAAATTGGTCAACAATATTTACCACACCGGAAAAATTCCATCAGAATGGCTGAAGTCTGAGTTTGATGCAATTCCAAAGAAACCAAGAGCAAAGAAATGTGAAGAGTATCGCACAATAAGCCTCATGAGCCATATCTTAAAAGTATTCCTTAAAATCATCTACAAGAGAATATACAGCGTATGTGAGAGCCAAATATCCCCAAACCAATTCGGTTTCATAAAGGCGGTCAGCACTAGAGAAGCACTGTTTGCAGAGCAAGTCTTGTTTTAAAGATGCTGAGACACGAACTGCGATGTATACGCATGTCTGATTGATTATCAGAAGGCATTTGACCGAGTAAAACCCGAAATGATGGTCAAAATATTGCAAGAGACAAGTATCGACGACAAGAATAAACTGCTCAAGTACAGGTCTAAAGAGTAGCTTCAGCACTGCGAAAACAGGTTGACCTTTCGCCAAAACCAAATAGCGCATGAAGGTGCTCGGGACCTTAGCAACAACTTTGCCCCCTTTCAAAATTTCGATATCTGTAGCCGTTCGAAAGTTACAGGCGATCCAGACAGACGGACAAAACGTTCGCATAAGTACGCTGAAGCTACTAATAATTGGAAGCCTCTATTGGAACCCGATCGCTAACCTTAGAGTAGAAGGAGAACACACAGAATACGTACAAATAAAGCGAAGAGTCTGACAGGGCTGCATACTTTCACCTATTATTTTCAAGCTCTACTCAGAACGCATCTTCAATGAAGCCCTATTAGACGACATGGACAAGGGAATTCTGATAAACGGACTCCGGCTAAACAACATCAGATACGCCGATGATACTATTGTCTTTGCTGACAATCTTGAAGACTTACAAGCCCCGATGAACAAAATCACCCATCACAGCAGTCAATACGGTCTCAACGTAAATAAAACCAAACTCATGATAATCAGCAAAGAGAAAATCATAGGAAGCCGCCTACTCATAAACCAAGCTGCTATCGAAAGAGTTCATCACTACAACTACCTGGGAACCATCATTAATGAGGACTGGACTAACACACAGGAAATAAAAGCACGAATAGGAAAAGCCAGATCAACCTTCAACCGATGAGCGCCTTCTTCAAAAGTCATAACCTCGCCCTTGACATAAAAGTAAGACTCCTGCGATACTACGTCTTTTCCACTCTCCTTTATGGTGTAGAATCCTGGACACGCAATGAAACCACAACTAAGAAACGCAACGATTTCGACATGTGGCTGTACAGGAGAATCCTGAAGATTCCTTGGACGGCAAGAGTGACAAACGTGGAAGTTCCGAGAAGAATGAAAAAGACCTAGAACTTATGAACACAATTAAAGCCCGTAAACTAGGATACTTAGGTCACATCATGCGAAACGAAGGAAGATACGCTCTGCTACAGGCAATCCTACAAGGATAAATCTTTTCAAGAATATGACCAAGAAGACGAAGGATATCTTGGCTCAAAATCTCAGGATTTGGTTCAACAAAACATCCTCAGAGCTCTTCCGGATTGCTGCAGACAGAGTCAGGATTGTTACGATGATCGCCAACATTCGCAACGGATTGGCACCCTAAGAAGAAGAAGAAGAAGAAGAGCTTGAAAGGAATGACAAATACTTGATTGAAATAAATTAGAAATACAATAGGTTTAAATCAAATATGAAAAGATTAGAGTGTATAAGGAGGAAAATTAATATCATTAAGTAATTTCTTTCGATTATTGAAAAATATATTTTGAAAATGTAGAAAAATAATTTGGTGTGATTAAAATATCAAAAATAACCCTGTTTTATTAATAAAATGTTTGGATGAAATAAGAAGGGTAGTAGTAAAATCTACGTGGTAAAGTAAAATGAAAATATAAAAATACGAAGAATAATTAAAGACATAAAACTAATGACGATTACAAGTATGTGGTAAAAAAGTTATGGCTAGCAGAATTAATCTAAAATGATGAATCATTGGAGAAGAATAATAAGTCAAGTTTATTGGAAAAGTCTATTTGACATAATACATTAATCAAATTGAATTACGTCAAGCTGTGTGATCTAAGGGAGAGGTCCGGAGGAGGATCATCGGTTAAAGAGGCATATTCCAAGAGGTTGGCGGATGCAGTATTGCAAGTATGTGTCTGCAGATTTGGGCTGTTGGCTGCGTACTGTGGGAAAGGTTGAGTTGCTGATTTTGGACGATTGGGACGTCTGGTCTGTTTGTGGTGTGATCCATTGCGGGAAGGTGCTTGAGAGAGTCGATTGGTAGGCGGAGAAGAGCAGTTTGGTTGACTTCCTGAACGTTGTGCTGATAAAGTCACAGGTGCGTGATTTTAGTATTAAAGTCATAACTAGAAAAGGAAATAAAGACTATAAAAAGGTGAATTATTTATGAAAGAATTACTTACTGTTTTAATATTGTTGTATACGATTGTAACGATCTGGTATTTGTCATTTTGATTTCAAAGCTGTTTGACATATATCTGACATAAGTTATATTGACTTATGGGAATGATAAAAAAAGTAGAACATCAAATTTCAGAAATAAGCTATCTAGATAAAGGAATCCACCCCTAATATTTCAAGAGCTTGCTCTAATAACAGTTACTGATTTTCTATACATGAAAGGGCAATTTTAATTTGATAACTTAAAAATATAAGTTAAAAACAGATTAAGATCACCATACCTGAAGGTATATAGCAGATTTAAGGCGCTGCAACGTGGACATTAACACATCTATGACGGCACAACGTGTGACAAATTAATAATTAAAAATAATAGCTCATTAACAAGTAAATAAAGACAGTTCACGTGTTGTGATCCAGTGCAATAGTTCACAATCGATCCATATTGCTGAAATACTGTATTTCAGGATTTAATTTAATTCAGAATTTAATTAACACTAGCCTTTATTTGATTTACATTCCTAAAATTCGCAGTTGCGTTGGAAATCCGTGGAATTCCTCTGAGCATATTTCGAAATCCTACATAATACCTGCGATATTTAAAAAGCAGGTAAACGTGTAATTTTAAAATCGTTGATAATACTGTTGTACTAACTTAAAAATCACAAATCACTACCAATATTAAGACTTATAACAACATTTGTAGGTGGAACAGCAACTTTAATTACATTTAAGTAATATACTAATAACGTAGAGTTTTACAGAATTTACACGTTTTACTTTTATGAAATTTGCTAGTCGTTATGCATACTGTAAAATGAAAATTGGAATCGTTTTACTTCGTACAAGGCTCGTCACCTTTTTTGCTTGTCTCAGTGGAATTTAGCATTAACATTGAAATTTTGGACATGGAAAAGCGCATTTTTACCTTCCACAGCTCCACCGCTAATAAATTGAAGAACTATACTTTACGTTACAGTTTAATAGTAGTAATAACTAGTTTCCAGACCAATTAATAATAAGGTTATTACCGACCAAGTTTCTGGCATCCTAGATTATATTCGCAGCCCTAAGATTCCTGGCGTCAGGTTGCTGAAATTGTCGTACTCTTTGCTAATATACGGAGTATTATTTGTGATTCTCTAGTTGTACAGATGCTACAATCTCCGCTTCGAGTAATACAGAGTTTTAATGTTATTCCGGAACGTACACAGTTTTTGTTTGGCTGCCCCTCGAGAACGAGCCGCTAAACACGACGCAGATGTTATCTAATTTGGCAAAAACCTAAATTTGATCACGATTTTCAGGATTAAGACAGCCGTGGTGGATTATCTAAGCAAACTGTGCGATAATACAGGTCGCGGAGCTGTAATGCCGCCATTTTTCAGTTTTTTCCAGTTTTATGTAATAAGCCACTAGTGCTTCACTTATTAAAGCGCAAAGTATATAAACCCGGAAGCGTCTTCTTCCCCGTAATGAATTGTATCGCTTCTGAGCTTTCTAACGCAATTAGATTTGTGTCATATTTCTCTCGTCTGCCAAATTATGTCATAACCGACACTAGACGTACCAGATTTTTCGTATTAAAATTAACTTTGCAGTCACATTCATAAATAAGTTAAATTTTGCTATTCTGTTTGGCAAAAAGTATAGTTCATATAAGAATATAAGCAGTTAAAGTTACTAATAAGTTGGCACATCTAAATTGTGATAAAATCGTTCAACAATAATAAAATATCCAATGAATCTAACTAAAAATTAAGTAATATAAGTTTAAAAAACAGAATAGAATTTCGGGAATGTTGGATAATCGTACCATTCGAATAAGGTCTAATCTTCTATAATTTCTTAAGGTGGTAAACCGCTTTGAAAGCATATTATTTGAAAACGATGCCTCTGATAATATAAATTTTAACTACCTGCAACATTGTAGAGCTGGACGTGTCATTTACAAGTAATCGGTGTTTACAACTTTAAGCACATTAGACGAAATTGGGTCTTCTCCGAATGATTAAGCTATAATACATGGCTTTTAGATACTGATTGCTAAGGAGTCACTTTATCACAAGCAAGGGAACTCAGTTCCCACCTATAATTATTAATTTGGCTCTATGTTTGACAACTCAAAATGAATATATGTATGTGTTAGTTGTTTACCAAAAACAATTTTGAAATCGGATAGTATTATTTATGATAAGGTTTAGTTGTGAGTTAAATAGTTTGGAAAATATAAAAATAATAACTCTCAAATGCTAATTAATCCATAGTTACTATACAATTTCAACATCTATAAAAGGTGTAAATTTAGCAGGATCTTTTTAGTTTCGTACTTCCTCTTGAGGTAGCAATTTTGAGCAAAGTGGCACACAGACATAGAGGACCTGCCGTTTAGCGTGGACCCTGAAGCACAAAAAGCTATGAAATTTCCCCAAAAGAGAATAAATTCGGCGCTGCGTTACTAAGGAACGGTTACGAACCCTAACCTGGTTTTGGAAATATTCAACATTTTGTTCAAATAAATTTGATAAAGTTGTAAGACAGTGTATCCAAGATAAGGAGGACCAGTATGGATATCTCATTGATAGCAAGAGATACAAATTTGGTTAAATATAAAAAAGGTTGCGTAATTTAAGGACTAATAAAATGTCGTCTAAAAATCCTTGATGTGATTTTTCGTTTTTGAGTTATATTAAAAAATCGAAGTTTCGGCTTTTTAATTCTATTTTTTTTTTGTAGTTAATATTAAGGTTATAGCGAAACTAACAAGATTTATAGCAACATTTTGTGGACTTAAAGATTACGTCATTAATTTTTTCGAGCAACCATCATCAAATTCATTTTTTTAAATACGGCTCTTACTTTCTGATTTTAGGAGTCTTTTCTATTCTGAATTCAGCAATGTACCACCCATTTTAGTTTAATTGCGTTCAGAGTCTTTTTGACCATCAAGAATTTTTTCGATACCGACCTGTGTCCTAGATTATTTCATACGTTGTTTCAGTTTTTATAATTTAAAGAAAGAAGTAATGCGCCATACTACATGTTTTAATCCTTAGTAATCGCGTATGGTCTTGGAGTACAAATAACTTTCAATAGCAAGTAATTAATAAAAATAGTTTTTCTTTAAATTACAAAGCTGAAACAACCTTTTTATTCTGAATTCAACAATGTACGACACATTATGGTTTACTTACATTTCAAGGCTTTTTTATCATCTTCAGACATCTTTGGCTACGGACCTCTGTCGTAGAGCTTTTCATACGTTGTTTCATATTTGTAATTAAAAAAAAAAGGAAAGGTGCCACACTGGATGTTTTTTACTTCTAATTGGAATTATTGCTTATAACTCAGAAAAATAATCATTAAATAAATTAATTACTATTGAAAATTATTTGTATTCCAACACCATACGAGATTATTAATGATTAAAAACATCCAGCGTCATTAGTTCTTTCTTTATATTACAAAAGCTTAAACAACATAAGAAATGTTTTAGAACACAGGTCCGTATCCAAAGAGTTGTTGATGATGATAACAAAAGAGTCGAAAAGTAATTAAACCATAATGTGTTGATACATTGTTGAATTCAGAACAAAAAGAGCTTTTAAAATTTGACATTCGAAAACAAGGACCGGCTTTGAAACTGCCACACGCGGTTTTAAATCATATGCTTTATTGCCTTATTAAAAAAAATAGCTATTATCCAACACCTCCTATTTATAAGGCTATTACTAGATCGATTTTAGACATATAAAGTGGCCCATAACCCACTAGTGAAATAAAAACCATGTCACTCACTACTGTATGGTTGCTATCACTGTCAAGCTTTATCAAATTCGAGATTTTCAACTTAAGTTTTGCGTCAGTTTGTGTCAAATAGCAAACAAAACCTAACCTACTAACCTTGAATTTGACATAGACTGACAATACGCTTCAGTACTGCCAAACGTATAACACGTGTCACAGGCGACTCTAATTATACATTTGTTGTCTCCTCTCTCGGTACTTTCCAATGTCACTTATAACTTTTCACAGCTGTCAATACAAAATTTGTTTTTTAGATATTTATTGTGTTATTACAAATAATTCACTCAATAAACGATTGAGGGTTCAACTTTTCTTGCGTGGATTAATTGCAAGATAACACACTTACAACATAATTAGCAATTACCCAACATCTTTCAATAAACGCCCCATAACTATAGCGATTTTAACAATGGCAATATCAATATTGCACATAAGTGACTTTTTGATTATGCAATAGTGTTGAATGTCATCTGTGTTTTGATGTCACCTGGCAACAGAAAAGGTTAAAATAAACCGGTACATACTGTGATTTAAAAAAAATAGTTTTGATGCTTCTCCTGAGTTTATTGAGAGGTGTGGATAAAATTTTGTACTGCACGCGTAGTATTACGAGGTATTACCCACACGATAAAATTAGCCCACACGGCCTACACTACAGTTTCGTGGGCCAAACTTTTTGTGTAGTGGGTGATATCCACATGACACTACGTGTATATAGTAAATAACTATAATTGCGTGTTTATATTGCTGTAATCAAATACTCACGTTGCTAATGGCAACGAGTGAGCAGTTCTTTCAAATGCCCGCTGAAGATGTTAATTTAAATCTAAATTTAATATTAACATGTTACAGCCTATAAGCAACTAACAATAACAACGCAATACCATAGCAACGCCTACATTATCAAAGAAACTGTGATTAAAAATACCATTTTGTGAAATTATTATTCATTATATTGAATTATGCTCTACATAAAATTTTATACATTTTATTGTATAGCACACATGGGTCATTGGAATTTGCTCCCTTTAAAAAAAATCTCACTCATCTGTTACACAGTCTCGTGAATCAAACATTTCTCATGTGGATACATTCTATTATGACCCACTTGTACTATAATAGTTATTTACGTAACAAGTACGAAAGTGAGGCTTCACAGGACGAGTTGGCAATTTCCAGAATGAACTCTAGGAGAACCTTGTAAATTTTTGAGTAGAAACCGTTAGTTTTTCCTTTAGCTGGTAGGAGGACGTTCAATTGAGAAGATTTTATATCAAAAATTCTGGTCAACATTTCTGTATCTTTACAGAGGATTTTTGTAAATAACAATGAAAATCAACACTATTCACGTTGACGTTCCAGAAATTTAATTAGAAACTATCAAGAAAACAAAAGAGCAGAAATAAGATGTTTGTACAATTATTTTACAGGAACAAAGGAAAATTTATGATATAATGTTTATCCTTAAGGTCGACATTGCTTTAAAATGATGGATTTGCTGATGTATTCATTTTGGAGCTTTTTTGGTTTTCCGAAGTTTATTAGTTTAATTTAGGGATACCCTGACGTTAATCTGTACTAGGAAAAGTATAGATCGGGAAACGCTGAAATATAATATCAAATTTATTGTTTGAGTTAGGTGATTCCTGGGTAAACATATATAAAATAATCATTTGTCTGTGACAACTCTTGAGCAAGAACAAATACATCAACTAAATCTTGGAACGTGCTGCTGGCGCCGTCTGTCGGATTGATCACAAAACTAAAGATAACTGGCTGATAGGCTTTACTTTAGTTTATGTCATATATACAGTAATTTATAGTGGATATAAATACATATTTCTGAGAAATAAATACAAAAATAAAACTGCAATTTATAAATATAAAATGGGAAATGGCTTTTACACATATTACGAGTAAATTGTAAATATGTCGAAGTATAACGATAATGGATGACAAAACTATCTTTAATAAGAAAATTAGCTTTAATTACTAAAAACAAGAACCGCTTCTCTCGTGTTTTATTAGAGTAAGGTCAGTGAAAGTGTTTAATAGTTATTTAACCAACAAGTGTGTTAATGAAGGCGATTAATAATCGAAACTGTTTAAAGCACGAACGAGCGATAGCGAGTGAGTGCCTTTAATAGTTGAGATTATTAATCGCCCATTAGCAAACGAGTTGATTACAACATTTTTTTCGTTGACCGCAAAATCTGTTTTTCTGGCGAAAAATTTGATTAATACAACTAACCTCCATGCAAAATATCATCAAAACGTCAAAATCACAAAAACAGTTAATTAATGAAAAAGAGTGTATTAATCAAAAACAGTGTATTAATAGATCAATTAATCCATCCTTTTTTAAAAGACAGTTAATTAATGAAAAAGAGCGTATTAATCAAAAACAGTGTATTAATGACGTCTATTAATCCATCCTTTTTTAGGAAAAATTATTCATTAATATTGAAATTAACAAGCGGTCAACGAAAAAATGAAATTAATGAATTGATTTATAAATACATACCTATATGTTGAAATACTTTACTTATTGTCTTGGTAGTAAAACTGTTTTAATTTTATAAATTCTAAAAAAAAATAATAAACATGAACACTGTCCATTAGATAACTCGCTCTAAACAACAGGAAATACTTGTTGAAAATTTTTTCATATCTAAAATAAGTTTCTCCTACACAACATTTTATTTTGATAATCTAATTGGCATCATCGTGAGAAAAAAATGCGTATATAAGTAAAAAGCAAAGCTTACTGCGTAAATCACGTGCGGTTAGAAAGCTGTAGAACTTTTAGCCCTCGGAATAACATATTTACTCTCTAATAATATAGCTTCAGAATGAACATTTTAAAAAGAAGGTATTGTTTCGTCGCTGGAGCAGTGTCTGATCTTTTCAATCAGGGGTTTTATTTCAGATGAGTTTCTAATAATGGCTTCAATTTCTTGGAATCGTTAGTGATATTTTTGATATTCTTCTGAATTCATGTTGGTAGGAATGATTAGCGTTAAATTCAAATCTCAGTATTTGTATACTACTACTATAAAGTACATGGAAAGTGATTTAGCGATAATAACTTCGGTTATGACAAGAAACGTAGTAAATGTACTCCAGTAAGCTCTGTTCCAAAATTGTTTTCCACGTTGTGTTTCATTCATTTTTCACTGGCTCGCAACAAACAAAATGCAACCAACGCCCATCGTTTTGTCAATTTGCGGGAGTATAGTACAGCTACCACTACCCTTCATAACTACCTCGTCCTTAATGAAAATTTATTGCCGGTTTTAGCTGTAAAGTTTTAAGTATTATACCTCGCTCTAAAAAGTGAGATTCAACCGGAAAATTGAGAAACCACCGCAAAATATCGACGCTCTGAAGAAGGGATAAAACTGATCACCAAAGGTGCTACTTTTTTCGCACTCGACGACCCGTGTTTTTCACCTCGCCGGTTTGTTAACCTGACTTCCTGTGACGCATCCTGTTAAAGCGTAAATTAACGAGATTTACAATATAAATGTGGCACGCAATTCTCGCCCTAACCACTTAGCATTTTCTGAGAATTCGGATGAAGCATGTTTTAATTAGCATTTGCATTAATATAACGTTATATAATTACTTAATTTATAACTCGAAGTTAATTTTAGGATTATTTTTTTCCCTAAGTCAAAATTATGCAGTGGGATCGATATGTATTATAGGAATATGTTGTCTTGAAAGCAACCTGAGACATTTTAAATACCTTGTTTTTATATGAAAACACAAAATTTGTATATACATTACATTCTCGTGTAGTTAAGGAAAATAAAGCAATGCAGTTTTAACTAAGCTGCAATTATATTGCTATTATTACCATATTTTTGTTTTTTCGTGTTTTGAAGAATGTGCATAGTCATGTTTCTTTGAAAAAGTTTGTAAACATATTTTCGAAATGAGTACATTTCATGCACATTTTGCCAACGTTGCATTAGGTGAAATTCCCCGCCAAATTTACGGTAAGCCAAAATTTACTCTAAATACCAATCAATGTTAACGGAATTTCTTGTATTTTGGGACGGTATACTCTGAATGAAAATATTTTAAATGAGACTTTGACAATAATATTAAATATTGGTACTTCAATGTGCGACAAGTTGTCTGTGAAAACGATTTAGAACAATACGGCGAAGAAAGTTGTACATGGAATCAGTCAACGATGGTTGGAAGAATAATGAAAATTTCTGTACATAAAATATGCCAATCGACTAAAATGAAATTAGTAAATCGACTAAAATGAAATTAGTAAATTGACTAAACTGACAGTCGCATTTATTGAGGCAACGCAAAATTACTAACGATTCCGATGGCGGTTAATAGTTTGACTGGAGTTAATGGACAAGAAATTATAAAAATCATTGGACTCACTACGCTTCATTCAATTAAACTGCACCTGTAAGTAGCAAGAAACAGGTACACGAAGTTAGTTTCAAGTTTGTTCCTGGACAGCACACTTGATAATTTGACGTCAACAGAAAATAATTTTGATAAATTCAGTATCACTTACAGCAATTGTACATTCAAACTTTTTATACATAGTTACGATTATTTCTAACTTTGTACATTGAAATACTTTCCCTCCTTCGAGGCACCAAATTAGTGTTGCTTTTAGGAAACACTAATTTTGTTTTCAAGTGGGGAAAACATTTTCAAATATATACTAAGAGAGTCTTGTGGATGTTATTACTGGTAATATTCCATTTCAAATATCAGATATTTATTACTACTGCTAATAATTTGAAATACTTACAAAGTTTCTATAGGTTCTCTCCCTGGAAAACCACTCTTCAGTAAATACGAATTTCCTTTCTTGTGGTACTGACTACGGGTGTTTGTTACATCGCAGGTTATTCGAAAATTAGTAATCACAGTCGCCATTACTACCCGATTCTCCAGAATAACGATTCCATTGTTACATAAAATTTGGGCTAAGTTGCTTTGGTTATTTATATCTAAACAACCTGGTCCGTTCAAAATCCCCTTCCATTCAGGAAGCACAGTGCGGTTTGAGTCCACCTCAAACTTAAAGTTTTTTTAAGGAAATTGCTTTCAGACAAAAATCAATTAGCGACACTTACTGTGAAGTTGTTGTAAACGAAGCTGTTACTTCGTAAGCACACGGAGAGCTTCCTATCAACTCGTACGTCCTCTAAGGTCTCGAATGGCAAATTTATTGTAAATATTGCCAACTTTGCAACCAGCACAGCATTTACGGCCGAGTATAACATATATCCGGGGATAAATGAAAAAAATACCAACATTCTTCCCGTGCAACTTATTAGCCCCAAGTCGAATCCTACAAGAATAACCTTTCACTGCCACATAAATTTCTTACGCGTGTTTATCCACCTTGATTCAAAAATCCTGAGCAAACAGAAAGAACACAGCTCGGCAGCGAAACCGGCGGTTCTAGTTTTAAAGTTGAGTTCAGGAACTTAATCGTAAGCCACAGAGATATCGTCAGAATCGAAAACATTAAAAAACTCGCGATCCAAAGATCGGGGTTTAAAGTTTTAAGGTAGGATGAAGACGATGCTCGTGCTTCGGGCCGCTTTATGTAGAGGTGGTACCTGCAACAATATAACTTTTAGCCCTTCTTGCTGTTTGTTATCTTCCTTGTGCGCGAACAGATTCCCTCCCGAATATCCTCAGGTGAGCTCTGCGTTTTCTGACACCCTATTAAAACTGTATAAAATACGAGTTCCTTGATTTATGTGGAAAAGTTGGATCTAAATACAATATCCCATTTCTTGCCGTCCGTAAATGGGTAAGGGATTGCTAATTAAATATTGACTAATTTGTAGTAGCTAAACGGTGAAACTTATTATGAATAATTATTGTACAACTTCTATGTCTTAACTAACTTATTGGAAATATTGTGGGAAACAAACCGAAAAAAGTGTGTCTAATAAGTGTAATAAATTTAGTTCAACAATTTTACTTGTTACGTAGTAGTATAACAAAAAACATTTCTCGAAATTGTAATAAAATTTAATGTGATTTTGTTGTGTTAATGTTATTAATGTCCTAGACCGTAAACCTAAATTCTGCGGTTAAATTGAAAACATGTTTATATACGACTGTATTATAAAGTACTGTTTATGACATAGTTTCGCTGTAATAACGCGGCACTTTATAGTACTAGGAAGATAAAGTTTATTTTACTTGTACTATAAAGTACGTTACTTTATTTTACTTGTAGCTTTACGTCAGCTGTCAACCTCAAAATAAATGCTTGTCAATCTCAAAATAGATGCTTGTCAATATCTATCAAGGCACTCTAATGTCAATTTTTCTGTCACTGAATAAACCAAGAATTCTATTTAATGACATGTAACGATAAAATGAATGCTTGCATTAAGATTTTTTTTAAGTACTGAGTTATTTAATAAATTGTTTTGTATTTTTTCCAAATCCTGATTTTCTTATACGAGTTTATGGAAGGTATGTTC
Source organism: Agriotes lineatus (assembly GCA_940337035.1). NCBI lineage: Eukaryota > Metazoa > Arthropoda > Insecta > Coleoptera > Elateridae > Agriotes > Agriotes lineatus. The sequence goes on from CALNHX010011442.1 coordinate 25,896, forward strand.
AAATGAAGTAGCATAAATGATACGGGCGAATCCTTGAGTCAAAATTAGAGGATTACTCATATTTGACAGACGTGAGTATGTATTGTTGAGTAATACATCCCCTTAATCGTTCGGAAATTGATGCAAAAGAAGCGTTGTTGCAGCTACTCACTGCTGTATTTTTTGCCGCAATATTGTGTTCCACCCTGTATCATTAAAATTTTGATAGACCCATTTCATCTACAGATTTTTTTGTCTTTCATTGTCAGCATCTAACTTATCAACAAAAATAAGATAGTCTAAAAATCATGTTATCAGCGAATTGCATGTTTGTTATTAGCGCTTTTGTTTTTAAAAAGCTAGTTGTCAGATTTATTAAATTTCTAAAAAAATCTGATGTGATACACGTACACAACTTGCTTTTACAGTGATCTTATAATTAGCCAAAAATGTTATTTTTAATTTGTAAGCAATTGTCCAAAATTTTCAAAAACCACAAATGCTACAGAAACCGTAAAAAATAGAGCGTTAGTTGAAAAGACAAATTTTCTCTAAAATTTTAAGTCGAAGTCAAAAATGCAAGGTTTGAAACACACACACACTCACGCACGCACGCACACAGACGAATGAACAAAAACATGTTTTTTGGGTTCAAGGGACTTAACAACTCAATTGTTGAAAACTCAATTTCGAATTTTTGGGATAAAACATTGGATTCATGGATAACGTGATTTTTTGAGTATTTTTTATCTTTAGATGCTCGTTTATCTTTAAAATGAAAGCTGATAAGAAAATGAAAGAGACAAAAAATCTGAAATTTATCAATCCTAATTTCAAAATTTGTTAATGATACAGGGTGAGACACAATATTGCGGCTAAAAAATACAGCAGTGATTAGCTGCAACAGCTGTGCATCAATTTCCGAAGTAGTAAGAGGGCGTATTACTCGTAATATATACTTACGTGTGCGAAATATGAGTACTCTGTGTAGAGACATTCTTAAGCAATTAATTTAAATATGTTCTTTCTTCTTGAAAATCAAGAGGCTGTAACTCATCAGGAGTACGACTTTGTCCTAAGGTATATTTGGCACAATCTTCACTTTGACTCAAGGATTCACCCGTATAATATATATATATATATATATATATATATATATATATATGAAATACTAACAACTATTTTTTTGTACAAGCAGCATTAACTAATTAAAAGGAATGAATTAAATTTAATTTCTGTTATCGTAATTTTGCTTTTGGCGAATTGATATGTAAATTCTGTAGACGGTAGTCATAAAAGGCTGAATAAATACGGGACAAAGTAGTCTAAATTTTCAAATTTAGGTTCACCATTGGGATTTCAACAAGAGATAGAAGGTTGGTAAATTTGGGGCAAGGTTGCAATTTCTAACGCTAAATAATATTTAAAAAATAAATTGGACCTGACAGTCTCAGGTATATCCAAAAAACAAACATTTTAATTTCGTTGTATGTCCATTATTATGTTTTCGTAATACTATACCGTTATTGCATTTTTTAATTGCAGAAGACCAACGAGTAAAAAATCATTTATAATAGCTGCCGGCCCTTAACGATCACGTGATCTTTAAAAAAATATGTTTTTGTAATAAGAATCACAGAGGGCCGTTGATAGGAAATAGTTTATAAACAGACGTTTGACTCATTATAATGGCAAATAAATATAGTATAAATGTATTGATAATTACATTGTTTAATAAATCGTTCTTAAAATATATAAATTTTTATTAGGAAATATCTTGAACGACGCACAGCCGGTACGCAAATAACAGATTTGGTTGATAGCAAGCAAATAACAAAATTTTTCGTTGACCACTTGTTAATCTCAATATTAATGAAAAATTTTTCCTAAAAAGGACGGATTAATAGAGGCCATTAATAGACTATTTTAGATTAGTACACTCTTTTTCATTAATTAACTGTTTTTGTGAGTTTTCCTAAAAAAGGGTGGAAGTCATTAATACACTTTGATTAATACACTTTTTTTCATTAATTGTTTTTGTAATTTTGACGTTTTGGTGATATTTTGCATGGAGGTTAGTTGTATTTATTAAATTTTTCACCACAAAAAAAGATTTTGTGGTCAACGAAAAAATTTTGTAATCAACTCGTTTGTTAATGGGCGATTAATATTCTCAACTATTAAAGGCACTCACTCGCTATCGCTCGTTCGTGCTTTAAACAGTCTCGATTATTAATCACCTTCATTAACACACTTGTTGGTTAAATAACTATTAACCGCATTGTTTATTTGTTATATATCGGAGTAATGACGTTAACAACTATACTTAAAACAAAACTATTTTATCATGTATCATACTTTTTTTAAAGAGAATTCAAACCTGATATTAGATAATCAATAGTTTTAATAGCTTTCGAGGTATTCATACTAACTTACTTATTTTTAAATGCATATCAATGAACGTTATTGCTTATTTTGATTGATATAAGATTTGCTGCACTACGAAACAGTTATTTTTCAGATAAATTACGATTTTCCCAAGAAGTAAGAATCTATTTTATCAGATAAAGTTATTCGTATTGCTAGATCACTTTGCCTATGACAAATAATGTCGATAAAATCCAATGATGAACGAAATTACAAATCTAATTTTTCATGCAAACTAAAAAATTCTACGGATTCTAAGTCGTGTGTAATTGTTTATTTTTACGTAGTGATAATAAAAATACTCTTTTTAAACAAGGAATCGTAAAGAAAGTACCACTTTTTTAAAGAAAGTAATACTATTTTTAATAATTTCATTGACATTATGAATTGTCAATTTGATAGTTGTAAATTCTGCTGTCCTTTTCGGCCAAATTTCTAACGGGTGTTCATAAACAGTCGTCATCCCAGTTGCTTTGAAAAACAAAATGTTATGTCTTTGATTAATTCGTGCAACACAATGAAACGTCACTGAGTACTGTCATAGCGCATTTTTTCTCAATTTTAATAGACATACGTTTCTGAAGTCAAAACCTACTGGGATGACGACTGTTTATGAACACCCGTTAGTTATAAGATATCATTATGCAAAAAAACGTGCACAACACGAATGAAAGCAACTTTTTTCATTCGTGCAAGGCTGTTCATAAAAATAGTATCACTTTCATCATTAGTTGTACTAATAACTATTTCTTAATTATCTGACGGTCTCTTATCAGTTATATTTTTTTGTTATTGGAAACAAAATCTGTAAGTACTCATTCCAAGATGTTCAGTCATTCCAAATGAGAATAACAATTATTATTGCTCGATCACTGGGTTGTTCTGCAACCAAATAATTACAGCTTTAATTTTCCTGTATTGTTTCTCGGTTTTCAAAATTTTTATATTTGCACATTTCTGCAAGAGTCATTGAAATAACAACCCTTGACAGAACTTATTCAGTTTCAACACTAAGAAAAGTCGTTTAGTTGTCGTAGGATGTGGAAACCAAAATTGTTAATTAACATCAAATTTTGTCAGTTTACATTATTGTAGTGTGTTTAGTGTCAAGTTCTGCATTAACATTCATTTGATAAACAATGCTAACCAGGTTGGAAAAAATATGTTGTTCGGCGTTACGGAGTTGGTGAAGATTCGTTGCGGGGAAACCTCTTATGGATAAAATGCCTCTTTATTCAATTGTAGTATAGGTACATAACTGTTATTTACCGCCAAGGCTTCCTTGATTTGAAAAATCTAAAATCTGCGTAAAATTAGTTTTGAAGCCAAGCAGGGCTTAATCCCCAACTATAACATTTTAATTTGCAGCCTACTGGCGCAGTAGGTATATTTATGGTTTTTAATACATACAAGCTTTGTATTTTTCAATTTTAACGTTCACTTTATCTACTTTGGTGTCACAATATGGTTATTATAACACCGAGAACAGTCCTACAATGGAGTCCATTATAACACTGTTTTTGGTAACTGTTTGTTTTATAAGATTGGTGACATTTGCTTTCACATGCTCATAACACGACACACGTCAGATGTCGAATACATAACCACAATCCCTGAACTGTATTTATTAAATTTATTCTAAACAAATATAAACTAAAGGTACATTTTAACAAAGTAATTAAACACATTTATTGTTCTAGGTAAGGCACTATTTGAACAGCACACGAACCAAAAAGCTTCTACCAAATTTAAACTATGATTCCAATCTCAGAGCAGCGAAATTGATACTATCCAATAGATGGCGATTGTCAAATGTCACTTGATAACGCTCAAAAATCCCTAGATTGCAATGCAATATTTTTAGTATCAGAAATTTAAAATTTCTATAAAATCATCAACTTAAAGTAGATAAAATAGTATATTATACTCGTTTAATAAGAGGCATTGTAGCACTTGTTCCATTTGAGCACTCCTCGCTGCGCTCGTCGTGCCCCAAACCCACGTGTACTATAATGGGCCCTCTTATGAAACTTGTATCATAATATACTATTATTAGTCCTTAGCTTTATGGACAGTTTACTGTTTACTAGAATTCACTATAACATAACTTGTATAAATATAATGAATGTAACGATCCGGTCACATTTTTAAATGAAAGCCACAACTTGTATAAAAATCAAATAAAGCTTTATTTTCAAGCCCCGCAAAATTCTCAGTCCCCGCTATTATTTTAGGAACATTAACTGAAGCAAAAGTTATCGAAAGCGAAGTCTTTCAACACTCTTCCTACCTGATCCACAAAACTTGGAAACCGCCAGCTAAAATAAACGTTCTCGCCTAAAGTTCGTCTCTGCTGTGCGAATATAAAACTCAATTTCATGAAAAAATTGGAGCTTCAGAACTAAGAATATAATGCATATATAGTAGAATAACTAATTTTAATCCTGGATGAATAGTTGCACGCTAGAACATTGAAAATTTTTAATTATATTTTTACAAATAACGGAAATCCAAATTTTAATAGATGAAGTAGCATAGATCAGTTTTTACTAAGCAATACTGAATCCTACAACCAACAGTCTATCATTAAACAACAAGACATCCACGTTGAAACTAGGCGCACTCCATTACCTATTTTGACTTCGTGGATTAAGGTACTTTGTAGAACGAATGTAAAAAATATATGATACCCATTAATGCATTACGTATTTAAATTTAACTTTTATGGAAAGAAATGTGGTATAAGAGTAAACGCAACCTTTTAAATAATGAGGAAGAAGATTGCAATTTTAAGAACATCAACATCACCGCCAGCATTGAATCCATAATGCGATGCATAATTAAACAGCAAAATAAAGAAGGGGAAATGCGTATACATTATTTTAGTAGAAATTTAAGGTAGGTACAATGTAACATTTTATATCCTTTTAAACCGAGTAAACTTAATATTAAAATTTCAGTCTTTTGTGCCAGTTTTTATTTAATTTCGTCAACTGAAATTGCAATGAAATCAACTACACGCTAATTGCATTGAAATTATTAAATAGAAACCCTATATATGATTGATATATCTTTATTTATATTAGAAGAAATTGCAGCTTTAAGTTTGGTTAAAAAACTATATTCCTCGTTTTTGTGGTAACATAAATTGTATATAGGTTATTTAATTTTACAGTACTACTTATAAACGTAAACCTCTCTGGTACCTTGACAAAAATAAATCTTTCTCTTCACCCTTCTGAAAGATAACGTGTACTTTATATTGGTCTCCCCCAACAAGACTATCGCGTCAATTTGGTCCGTTATCTGATCGCGAACCTATACAGCACGCTATAGATATCTATCAGCTTTAGGCCTAGGGTGTAAAGAAGATAAAGGATACCTTATATATTTATTCCGTAAGTAAACAGCAAACTCAGGAAATTGCACGATTTAAAAAGTTGCGTTCATTTGTCATTACGCATCGTACTTCAGAATTCACCGGTTTATTCATATCGTTTAGTCGCGGTAGACAAATAACTGAGTAGCTTATTTATGTGTTGGTACACAAAGCTTAGATTTACTATTATTTGAGTAGGCGTCGGAATATGAAACGGTTAAACAGTTTTAATGGTCTCATTTGTATCAGCGAGTAAATATGCCTAGAAAATGATATACGAATGATCTTCATCGCGTTTCCGTCTATTACACGACTTGCTTAATGTGGAAAATCAGCTGTGTTTTCAAGTTTCAGCAAAACGCGCGTTAGATAAATCGAGCTACTATTTATCATTATTGCTTCGAAAGCTGGATATAATTCAACAGATTTCAAAAAGTCCAT
>CALNHX010011443.1:0-32116 GCA_940337035.1 Agriotes lineatus
TCAAGTAGTTATTCACTATTTTTTTTTAAATATAAATCTACATTATAATGTGGCAATGTTACATTTGAACTATTTTCTAATTTTATTAAAACATTTGCGATTTTAATCTTTATGAAACTTTTTTCATAATGTTCGATTATTATCAATTACCCTATTCTTAAGAACACTGAAAATATGTGTTAAAAAGAATTTAAAATATTCAGAATTGTGAAAAACTTGGAACTTCCATCCACAGAAAGAAAATGAAAGCTTAAAACGGCCACTAATATAGCTTGCTAAGTAACAATATACATATTCATTTAAAATAACGAATACCATATGCACCTTTGTCTCGTTTTCCAATGTTTCTAAAACAAATTCGATTCAGAAAATAAGCATCAAAATTCCTATTAATGTATATTTCAATATACATTCAAAATACATGAAATTTTAGAAATTAAATTGTTGGTTATGATTTTATCATATTGAAACGTTTGTAAATATAGCTACATTTCCTTGATAGTTCAGCACGTGTTACCGTCAACAACGCTTTGCCGATGCTTTACGTGTTGGGCAACAACAAGCTAATCATCACACGGCGATTGTCGGTTCGATAACTGCCAAGCCAATTTAAGGCAATCGATGTTTCCATGAATTGTCATGCAAAATAATACTGGAGGTCACAGTTTTTACAGTGTTTGTTACTGCTGATAGATTTCCCGCGAACCTACCAGTTGAAGCTTTTATTTGCATCAGGAAAACCACATAGAAAAAAGTGGGCAAAACGAGCACGAAATCATGATATAAACGATATCAATTATAAAATTTTACATAAGATCTTCAGATCCCCCTCACTCTCTTGATGCCAGGTTTTTCCTTATCGAACAGATGTGAGTTTTTTTCCACTAGATTTCAGCTCAGTCCATTTAGAGAGTTACTCTTAAAGCTTCACTGGAAATGTCCAGTTTTTTTTTTATTTTTGTGATATAAATCCTAGGTTATTTTTTGTAAGACAAAACTGTTATTATTATTGTAAGGACCCGATTTTAAGAATTTCTTGGTTGTTAGATGTAACCTGGTTGCTCTAAATATAGAAACAACAAATGCAACCAACTGAAATAAAGATAAGTAAAGAAGCGTTATTTTGTTTTCGAGCCATGATCTTGTTTAATGGCCCTCGACAGCGGGCGTAATATGGCTTTTATGGTCAGATGACCTATAATGTTGCTAAGCAGCATAATAAAATCAACAATCTAATATAGCAACACCAACAATCTACATAGAAACCGCTTCGCGTCGCACTCTAAATATTCCCTTGTGGTATAATTTACTAATTATACCCTTAATACATAAATAACTAATGGAATCACTGGAACGTCATTATAATTTTGGTTGGTTATATATTCGCACCGCTTGACATTTGCCAATGTAGGGACGTGTTCCTAGCTACTTATTTACATAGCTTTTTCCACCATTTGTATTTTAAAAACGAGAACGAGAAAAAGGCATTAATAATCTACTCTACCTGTTGGGTTTTGTACTCTTTCGAAACGCTGTAGCCCAGCTTCAAATTAACAGCAAACTTCATCGACTCCATCGTTGTAAGAGCAAGTCGAAGTTCTTCTTCTTGCGGAATGTAAGCAGTCAGTTTTCGAAAACGCTCACTTTGATCCCTCACAGACTCGTTTATTCGAACCACTCCTGAACTTCCCCGAGTTCTGAAAAACATGATTTATAGACAGCGTAATGAAAAAGTTAATTGGCGCGATTTATCATTTTAATTATGCAAACTCATCTAAATCTCAAGGTTAATATATTTTAAAAAAAAGTATATTGAACCTGTTTAACGTCGAAGCAATGGTTTTGGTGACTTACATGTATCCGGCAAGGACGTTTAAAAGAGTGGTTTTTCCTGCTCCTGAAGGTCCCATGATGGTGGAGAGCTCCCCGGATCTAAATTCGCCGGAAACTCCATGAAGAATTTCTTTGTGTTCTGCAACAAACAATAAATTGTTAATCGTTAACATATATTGCTGAAGTTCTAGTTGAGTAGTTATCTTGATGCAGAGAAATTAATGTTTATAAATTAGAGGATTATTCAGATCTTACTACGTATCTATTTCAGTTATAATCAGAGCTGTTTGTTCCTTTAATTTAATGGAACAAAACAATAAATGTTTTTTAATTAAGGGTGTTAAGATTTTTTATAGCATTTCATTAGGAAATGTACTACATTTCTTCATTCAAAATCGATAATAAATGTGGTACTTTTATCATTAGCAACACTTTCATCCCTAGCAACGGCGATTCGTTTTACATTTGGCAATACTGAAGTGTGCTGTTGGTGACACTGTAAGTCTATGTCAAATTCGAGGTTAGTAGGTTAGGTTTTGCGTCAGTTTTGACACAGATTGACGCAAAACCCATCATATATGGCAAAACCTAACCAGCTAACCTCGAATTTGACATAGACTTACAGTGTCACCAACAACACACTTCAGTACTGCCAAACGCATAACATCAACTGGAGCTACTTATTGTGCTTTAGTACATAGGAATGAGTTATGCTCATCTTGGTTATGTTTTGACAATTAGTGTCACTTGTATCTAAAAATTTAATATTTTACATTCCTTATGAAATGCGATAAAATAGTATACTCAACACGTTAGAAAAGTGGTTTTTCTGAACTCGCATGGCCGTTTAAGTACTCCGTAACGGTCGTACTCAAACACGCTATACTTTTTCAGAAAAACATCACTTTTCTCAACTTGTAGAGTAATATACTATTGTGTGGCAATATTAACTATGATATACGTTAAGATGTAATAGTAGATTTGAGTGGATAGTTGTGTGTGGTATTTGTACATGGAGATCAAAAATAATAGTAATTTATTATACAAGACGATAAAGTTAAATTTTATCCACGAGTGAATTGTTTAACGTCGAGACGAAGTCGAAACGTTAATGATTCAAGAGTGGATAGAAATAACTTTATCGTCGTGTATAATACAATATTTTTTTCTATACCAAGAACTTCAACAATTTCAAAAGAAAATAAGGACAGTCAATCACATTTCAAAATGGCAGTAGCTAAATTGGGTTGCTACGATAATACGAAGCTGTCATATTGAATTTAAACAAAAGTTAGAAAATTAAATTACTTTATCTATCCTTGATGTGAAACTGCTACTTTATCTACCCTTGCTGCTAAAGTAGAACTTGACCTTTTGTTTTGAGTTGATAAAAGCATAGTTTAACATGTGCTATAGAAAAAAACAATAAAACTTGCCTAATCTCTAGCATGCTTTTTGTTGACATAGAACTGTCAAATTTTTTGAAGTTACAATTTATTTTCAACAATTTGTTTAACTTATCCACATGTTATTTCAATGTTAACTATGAATTTAATCTATAAATTTGCTTTAAGTTACATATTTTTTCATACTTGTGTAGCTTATTAGCGTGTGTTGAAGTCTTATGAACTAATAAGTTAATTGTAGTTCAAATGTAGCTTTATAAAGTGCAGTGTAGACAGTGGTCATATTTTGTATCAATCAATTTTATTTTTGATAGCTCTGTATTTATCATACATTCAGTTCAGACTAACTGATAAATGTTTATTAACAGAAAATTAATTCAGTGGCGGTAATAAAATAATAATAAAAATAATTAGGAACAACACTTCCAAAAAACTACAGCTTTGTTATGAAATGATTTAATAATGATGATCATTTTCTTAGTCTATTATATTATCTTTTGCAATACAAAATTGATTACAGTATTATCACTTCACGTTGAAGCATTTCAGACACTTGACACATGTTTTGAATGCTTCTATCAATTATGATTCTCATTCAACATTTTATTTGGGAGTGGGCTCCATTCACTATTTCGCAGAGAAGGGTTCAAACAATATAGCGCCGCCACTGGATTAAAACTATAATAAAGTATATAGTACAACTCTCTGTACTTAGACATGCTACTGTTAAATTTGTTTTAAAATACAGACATTTTGTATGGAAAACAATTAACGATTTTAAATTAAAAGCAAAAAATGTAAGCTACATTCATGTAATGCGCTCACATTTCCTCTGCAAAATAAACTTGTGTAAATTCTGTAATTGCTTTCTTTAAATTTTTTACGCCGACAATTTTATTCTAATAGAACTTAATTGTTTTGTTACGTTTCTTTCCTGTTTGAATATTTTAATGTCAAGATAATTAAAATTACTCTAGAAAGCCGACAAATACAAAAAACGGTGTTATAAAAGGTAGTTTATTGAAAAAAGTCTGGAACCCATTGAAACCGTATAAGACATACAGAAGTTCTGTTATTAAAAGAGTTATTGAACCCTATTCGGTATGTCGTTATCGAGGTGCTAATTAAATGAATAAATTAAGGTTAAAGTGTTTTTTGCGATTTCTTTCTATTACATGAATATTTATTTATACGGCCAAAATAGAATTAGTAATTTTAATGCATACTTAATAATTAAGCTCAACGATTTCATTAATAGAGTGCCAAATGAATCACTGCCTGCTGTAACCGTAACTGTATTCAGCTCGCTGTTAACACTACACTCATGAATGTAAATAAGCGGAGATGTAGTCTCACAAAGTTTACTAATTTATTTTGATTTATCTTCGACAGCCTGTTTGATAAAACAGATTTATATACGATCGATCGACAGTATGCGTTTTTATACCACATTTTCAGGTGTAAAACAAGTCTTTATCGCTATTGCGCTGAGGTAATTTTAGTTATCATTTATAAATACGTATTAATGATAACCATAGCTACAAATGTAATACTAAGCTAAGTCTCCCATTTTAAAAGACAATTTCAATCGCACGTAAAGTTTTGCACGCACCCTAGACATAACCAGCGCCTTTGGCCCTCGTCGTGTTATAGCCCTCGGTGCTTTGCACCTCGTGCTATAACTTTCACGCCGCAGGCTAAAATGTCTTTTTACGCCCTTGATGTATAAAGGTATTTAAACCGCAACAGGTTGTACAAATAAATCCCTTAAATTAGAATTCCATATTAGCATCTAAATTTGTTTTTGTGCCCTTACTCATAATATTAATCAATGAGTTGAACTCACATTTTATGTTAATTATCTTATCCTTCAAGTAGACATTTTAAATTATACTATTATGTACAAATGCTTACTCACAGTGCGCATAAATAAAACAAAAACTTTGTATGGAGTAACCTAACATTGCAAGCATATATTTTTATATAAATTAATGAATGCACATAAACTTTCCCAGGTTGACCTACATGTCTAAAATTTATGAAATTGATGCAACTGCGTTCATTACTACAAATCAAATTTTAGATATCTGTTGCAAAAAAAAACTATTGCTGTTTTCTGGTTGTTATGATTTTAGCTATTTATAGATGTTATACCACGATATGGAAAATATTGAGATTCCGCCGTTCTGCTGCAGGCAAACCAGTTCCATTAGCTTCAGGAAGAAAAATACTTTCAAATTTAACGACGTAATTTTAGACCCGCTGCTGTATAAGTCCAGGAATTTAAACAGTAATTTTCGCCAACTTACGTCAACCCACTTTGTTGAATTTGCAAACCGGTACACCGGCGGTTGCACTGGATTTTTGGAATGGTCGGATTAACCATTAACGTTATGTGTATTTACGAACAAATTTAATCGTCTAAGCCGTTTTACAGTCATACCGGGAGCGACCAAAGACAGTTTTTATAGCTAGTAACTTCTTGGTACAAAGTCACGGCCAGCTTTCTCTCAGATGCCTCCACTTTTACTTTTTGGGCGATATTATTAACGAGCGGGCCCAGAAATGCCGCTGCTGATTATTAAGACTCGTCGAAAGTTCATTTTCCTTTCATTGCCGTTTCAGTCATTGTCAAAGGTTTTCCTATTAAAATGTGAACGTCCTTGCCATTGCACACATGGTAGAAAGGCCAGACGTGCATCTTTTACATACGGAAGCAGCTTTTTATACGCACCGAACTTGATTTTTCTGATAAACGACTTTAATATGTTATTAAAAATTCACATTTACTATGTAATAATTATAAAATCAATTACTTTTTTATTTGTTGACATACATAAGAATGTAATTAAAATTCCGCTTTTGCAGGAAATAACCTAAATCTCACATTAAAAAATTATATAATCTAAATATAGTGCTCATTACTGTTGTTGGAAACTCGATTGAAAAATTTACATTTCCCTAATTGCACTGTTTTTCTAGTTTACTCGATAAGGAAATACTAATTTCTGTAATATACTGGTTTTATATTTGCAAGAAATATTACATATTTGCAAATTTTATTATTACTGCGATTCCAGTAAGAATAAATGGTTTTGCATTAGAGTAAAATATTTAAAAAATATCTCATTAATTATGATAAATTTCCCCCAATGCTCGGTTTTAGCGATAATATATAATAATAATATTTATTTCGTTGTTCAATAATTATAATAGTACTCACTAGTAGGTTTGACAAATTTTCTGCAATGATATATTGATTAATAAAATGCTCAAACAATATTAATTTTGTTGTTTTATAATTTATATAGATTCTTCACGAATTCCCTTTAATACATTCATAAAATTGTATCGAACAATACAAGTCTCAATTATAAGAATCCGAAGAATTACTTATTAAACAACTTAATATAATAATGAATGCCTAGAATTAGTGATGGGCTTATTCGAATAAAAAATAACCGGTTATCCGGTTATTGAAATAACCTCTGTAACTCGGTTTTCGTTCCAAGTATTTGAATGAAAAATAACCTACGTACTACGTGCCGTATCTCAGCGACCTGCGAGTGATCGAAATTCTGTAAATAATACGTCATTCATAACCTTAAGCAAGGCAGATTGTATTGATTAACCCAAAAGTGAGGCTCGCGGCTGCTTGTTGAGGTTATTAACACATTTGAGACTCCCAAGTCGACCAGTTAAATTTATGGGGCCGTTCCTATTAAAGATAACGCTCTGCTGAGTATGAGATTTGCCGAAGCTGTGTTGGTATTAATTTATAATGGCCTAAATTTTTGCTTCGAAACGCGGTTGATTATGCCTAATAAGGGATAAACAGAAAGCGAAATAAGATTTTCCAATATCGTAACAAATTTATATTTAATTTTTAATAACGGAGCAGTCGATGACCATCCGTCGTCATATGATATGAACGTGGGACAAGAAGTGGATTTCGATGTTTAAAATTTTAAGTGTGCGTCCTTAGAACCGCGGAAGGCTGAATGTAGATAAATTATGGATTCTAAAATATACCGGTATGATGTGCAAGCGAAAAGAGAAGGGTGGCTACTAGAGAATTTTAGGAACTAAAAATAGATTCAATAGATACTTTGTATTCGCATATTTATAATTTCTTTATGATTACTATTGATATAGCTATTCTCAATGGTTTAAACTTTTTAGAAATCAAATAAAAATCATTTATACAATTATTATAATTAACGATTAACTGAGTTCCTCTGCTATCTGCAAGTTACGGTGCCGATGCAGATGACGGTGAACCGCCAACCGTCAAACCGCCAACCGGCGAAATCGAAACGAATCGAGAGCCAAAATTTATTCGAATGATTATTCAAATAATCATTTGGTTATTAATATCATTCGAATGTAAATAATTCGGTTATGAAAATTGTCCGGTTATGCCCATCACTACCTAGAATATTACTTGTCTCGTATTCTGTTGTTGTCACCCTTGTTCCTGCCCCATATATACCGGGTGGTTGGTCATACCTCTGAACATAGGCAATTTACATGGCTTATCACGGTTATACATACATATTATTCTACACCATTTTTATGGAAAAAAATGGTACAAAAGCACAGACTCCTCAAATTATTAAAATTTAATTAATTTATGGCTATCTCAATTTGAACTTTTTATCAATTCACGTAGACTTAAAAATAAATATGGATACGTCAACTATTCGGAATATATATTATATTGAAATATGAATATATGTACTTTCTGATATCGTGCAGCGATCAATCTGGCAAAAACAAATTCTTAGAAATCAATAGCTTGACATTTTATTTAAAAGTGAGTGATGTGGAAAAGGCGTTATTTTGCATTACCCAGGTATATATAGAAAGATATATTCAGTATGCGATATAGGTATAAATATCCAAACGCACTATTACAGAATTTTGTCGAAATGGTCGCACTTGCGGTCGTTGTATCTGCAGTCAGTCAATTATCGTTGCATGTGCTGTTAGCGAAAAGCATTTTTAGAACATTCTACAGTCTATTCTTACACGAGCTTCAGTTGCGGCCAATTGTTTTTGTAATTATTGCTAAATCCTCACACTTTATCCAGGTTTGAGCCTGGCAATGTCAGTACTAATAGTAGCGTGTTTAGAAAATTGTAAAGTTAGACAGATTTTTAAACTTTGTTTGTTGAATATGTTTGTTGTATTTTATTATTTTATTTAGTATTTTTTACAATTTTATATTACACACATTTCTGGATGTAAGAAAGTGACCTTAAACATTGTTTATATCAGGAACCTGTTGGTATTTAAGTAATACGTTACTAATTCTCAGATCGAGTTTTATATAAGTCAATTTACTTTACCTACTTCCACAGTGAGTTCCTTCCCAGCCACAAGTCGGCTTAAGTCTTTAAATACTTAACCGGACTATATATGTTTGGATGCGATTTTTTTAATTGAAGTATTTAATCGATTATTTCAATCCTCTATAGAATTGTTGGTTCTGTTTTTTGTATAGTAATAGTTCTACAATTTTTTTGGCTATAGATGAATTTTTGAGTGAATGTTCCACAAAATAGTCATAAAACTGGGAGATTTTTTTATTGATTTGTTCTTGGATGTGCGACCAACAATCATCTGTATCTTCTACATATAATACAGTAATTTTCCGGAAAATATATCAAATATCAACCGATAACAAAGGAGCAACTGTACATTTGCTATTAAAAGCCTCAGCAAGAACTACATTATTTAAACTAATAAAGTCATAAGTTTTAAATGAAAAATCCTAAATAAACGGCATACAATTATGGAAACGAGTACGTTAATGAAATTATCAGTGTTATGTGAAACTGTCCTGAAAATTGTTAGTTAACGTTAATTTATAAATTAATATTAATATTACCCAACACTCTTTGGAAGTATTCCAAAGTAAAATACTAAGGACATATTTCCAAATAATTATAAAGTAACCTATATTTATAGAAATACATATTTGTATCAGTTTATCACATAATCGTTTAATTTTAAAAAGCACGTATTTATTTTGTAAATATTTGTATTTACATACAAAGTGATGCAAGCAATACGTTAAATTTTATAGATGCCAAAATTAATTCATAATTTGTACTATAAATACTAAACCTTCGATCTAGAGTAACTTTATTTTAAATAATCAACCCTTACGAATTTAGTTTTTAATCATATTATACTACAGGGTGTCTAAAAAATGGGTCAAGAAGACTTTGACTTAAATTTTGTTTACGTTATTCTGTAGGGTGTTAACTTGTACTACTTGGAGCTGTCAAGGTGTCAAGTTTAACCTCTAATATGTGATTAAGTGTCATAAGTGCCATAATTCAATTATTGTAAGGTTCTGTTTATTACCTACTGAGTGAATAAAACATCTTTTGACAGATTTAACCGTGGTTCGTTGCTCAACTAAATGTATCATGTAATATATTGTAAAATACATGCGCTAGTAACATTTTTGGAAATCCTTTATTTATGTACTACTGCATTATAAAGCACTTTATATGACATAATTTTGCGGGAATAAAATAACTCCTTATGGTACTATGTCATAAACAATCCATTGCGACACCTAATACCATTTTTTATGACATAATGGACGTCAAACGTATATAATTTGACTTTATATACTTGATATAAATATCCAGTATTTATTAATTAAAATAATTATGCAATATTCATCGGACGGTGGTCTTTGCTTAATCTAGACATAATACAAAATATAAATTATAAATGCTGTTCGCAAATGTGACTTCTGTAAGAGTAAATCCTAAGCTATACGCATATGTAACCATAATCATATAATTAACATAACCGCATACAGGTTTTAAAATCTAAAATTTAAAGTGCACGATTTCTTCAATTTTGTTAAGTTGAGTACACATATATTGGAAGTTTAGTAGCGTTAAAGTCAGACGTGTGCAATTGCAACGAGCGATAATATGTACATGTCTGAACAGATTAAGATGCTAAAAGTATGACCACATTGGCGATAGATGCAGCTATTTGTTGCACAAAATATAAATATTTTTATTGGTATTACAACTTTTTGTTTATTCTGCCTGCAGTAATATTAAAAAACGTAGTATACTCTATACTGTCAAGATAGGTTATGAACAATATCCCATGTACGACTTTACATCGAAAAATTTTAATACTTATTTTTTATTACTTGCCACTCTTTCACCAGTTGTTAACTTTGTTTCGGGAATTTCGTTTTCCATGGCACTCTTACACACGTAGTTAAATAAAAAGGATTTTAATAAAACACTCTCGACATGAGAAGAAGTTTCATACAATCCCTTGTAATTTTGCTTGACAACTTGTTTTTTATAAAAGAGGCGACACTGCATTTTTTTAATTTTTGCATCTATTTTTGATCATAATTAATAAGTATAAGTTACAATAAAAATATGGAAAATTTGGTATCAATCGCACAATAATCAAATGAATTGCATACTAGCAATACCAGCTGATATCCTAATAATCTTAGAATATACAGTGTTATTTAATTTCGAGGTTTTAGAATTTAGAAAAAGGCAAGAGATACAATGTTGGCCAATTTGCGGAAAAGTTGCTGATTCTAATGCTGAATAGTATTCAATAAAGAAATTAGACCCAGCAGCCTTAGTTTATGAGTTATGCTCAAAAAACAAAAATTGTAGCTTGCATTTGCCTTCTGATTAATAAGATACGGGCTACTATCAAAAAACGTCTTTTTCACATATCTCTGATGTGCATTTAAAACGAGAAAGTTAAATCGATATCTCAAAAAATGTGAAAACAAATAAAAATTTATAATCAGATTTGAATTGTTCTTAATAATGTCAAGATAGTTTTGCTCTAAGCAAGGTAATAGTCGACGCATAATACAAAAACTCAAAAACTAAGGCGACTAGATGAAATTCATTTTTTGAATATTATTTATCATTAGAATGTGTGACTTTGTCCCGATTTAATCAACCTTTATCTCTTACTATTTTCGAAATTGCAATGGTGAGCGCCGAAATTAAATATTTGAGGTATAGCTAAAAATCTAAAAATACAGAAACTTCAGAGCTGATTTTTCAGTTGCAGAGATAAATGTTATAAACATTGCTGCAAAAAGATCTGTCAAAATTAGAAAGTTTGTTAAACATTAGAGTAATGGCACTTCAATATTTCGGGTAAACGAGATATCTACTGATAAAAGTAAATGAATTGCCCGTTCAGTATATGTTATGAAGAAATTAACATAGTTTTATGTCTAAATCCCTCATCTACTTCAAGGTTATGATGATTCACTGCATGGAGAGTGTATTGTTTTGAATAGAATGCGTTTGTGGTTACGTCTTTTCCGTTAGAATTTTTGACCTATTGTTTGCGGCAAGTTGTTAGGTAGTTATTTTTAGTATTTTTTTTATTGTTTGTTAAGCACAAATATACCGCAAGCAATATGGTCATGTATAAACTGGAACGTGCAGTCGAGAGGGATTTCTATATTTTTTTAAATTTTTACACCAATGACACGATATAAGTCACAGTTACTGTCAGTATTTCAAAAAAGATAAGAAATATAGCTTTTTGATACAAAAAGAAGGGTTTTATATAAATTTCTTTCCCTAAATTGAGGATGCATACAAACTTCGATTTGTGTGATAAATACCTATTAAACTTGTAAATAACAAGCTTCTTGACATAACCAGTCGCAGGTTGCGACTAGGAGATATTAAAAATACAAGAAAGCTATAATTTCTTGTATAATTGAGCTACAGCGTGGCGTTAGTCCACCTTGTGAAAAGGACAAGCGAGTCAGTTGAATAATGACTACTAAAGACGTTACTAAGATAACCGGAAGCGACGCTACTTTGAAAGTGCAGGTTAATAACTATTACAGGGTCACCTATAACAGCTAACACTTGTGATGAGGAACTACGTGTCTAAATTGATAAATATTTTGCCATCTTTCTAAAATTGGTCGGTGTATCTAAGAATGCATTAAGGGCGAATGGTTTTCCCACTATAAAAACGCCTGATTGTTTGAATTTTGAAAAATCATGGCATTTGACTGGATAATAAGAGATACGGGAAATAGTCGCTATATTTTTCTTGGAAAAACCTAGTTTTGCTAGTCTTTGGATATTTTTAAAAAATCTAACTGAAAATAGGAGTTTGATTTTTTTATGAACTCAGTAAAACCTTAGACGTATACGACGTTCATGGTTCATGTTCTATATGTACAAAGAAATCGAAAATACTTAAGTATTTCTATATTGCTTAAGGTTTTCGCAGTTCCAGCGTCTTTCGTTGTCTGTCTAGATCAGTGGTTCCCAAACTTTTTTGGGCCAAAGACCCCTTTCCCAAAAATAGTTGATACCATAGACCCCCCACTGTAACTCATTCTTTTATGTGCTTATAGCACGTTTGACAACCACTGGTTTTCCATAATTTGTTAAGATCTGATTTTTTGGAGTGGATGCTATTTGTAAACGAGGGTAAATTAAATGACACTTTTCCAATCGCATTGAACAAAGCAAGTTCGGGCTTGCAAAAAAGTTGTTTCAACATGTATTCGTCCTGTACATGTCCAAACTCGTGTACCAGCAGCGTGTTGAGACGAATCTAGCTAGTTACAATTTAATCTACTTAAAATTTATTTTGTGAAGTGTTAATTAGTACTTATATACTTTACCATTAAGTTAACATACGATAAGTTGATATTGAAAGATTTAAATAACGGCCTGTTTGGGGGTCGATTTTCAAATGCCGTCGCCCCCCATTTTTATGCACTGAATTTATCGACCCCTGAGAAATCGATGTGGACCCCAAGGGGTCGATATCGACCACTTTGGGAATCACTGGTCTAGATCAATTCAACAATTTTTGGCTTGGTGTGACTTAAACACCTTGTGAACCCAAACAAGGGTTTTGCAATAATTATGTGGGCTGATTAAATTGATAGAGGAAAGAAGAAAATACAACAGTAATACGGAAAAGGAACAAACAAATTATAGACAATCGAGAAACAAATAAATAAACAGGCAAGAAAAGCAAAGAAAGAGTGTACGGCAAACAATTGCGGTGAAAGAATAAAGAAAATCGAGAAGATATTTAAGGGAAGAGAAAAAATAAGCGATAGAATAAAGCGTAAGGATGGTAATCGTAGCAGATGACATGAAAATGGCAGAGAGAAGAAAGAGATATAAAAAATGATAACCCAAATGTAATATAGCTAGAGAAAGAGTGAAAAGAAAAAGAAGAAATAAAGGATGATACAAACGGAACGTCGACGTTAGAAGCAGAAGCCCTAAACCAAGTCCTAGAAGGTCTCACCAACAATAAAGCACCAGGTATTTACAAAATCTCGTCGGAACTAACAAAATGAATATATGATACCGAACACATTCTAGATTACTTTGCAAAAATACGTAGTAATAATATAATACTAAATATGGAAGTTATAACTGCGAGAAATTCAGAACAATAAGTTTAGTAACGCATATCTCAAAAATAATAACAAAGATAAGATTAAAGAACAGAGAGAAACATCGAGGAAAATCTAACCGAAGACCAATTTGCCATAGCTTTCATAGACACAAAAAAGACTTTGATAATGTAAAATGGGACAAGTTAGTCACTATACTCATTAACGTATGAAGCGTCAACGTCATATCTCTTTTCGTTTTTGTGATATTCTGTTCACACACAGACACACACACACACACACAGACAGATAGACAGACAGACAGACAGACAGACCAATGAACAAAAACATGTTTTTTGATTTCAAGGGACTCGTGGTACGGCTGCCACGGAAATAGTTGGTCCCGGATGTCATAGTCATTAGTGGGGTTGGAAGGCCTATAGCGACGCCTATAATTGGCCTAACGGCTGTTGGCTGACTACGAGATAAATAAATAAATAAATAAAACGTGAAGATCTGTTGAAAACTCACTTTCGAATTTTTGGGGTGAATGCAATATTTCTTTTATTATAAAAGGAAGTAAAAATGAACGAAGAAGAGAGAGATAAATTAATATAGGCAAGGGAGTGAGACAAGGGTATGTACTATCATCTCTGCTATTCAGTCTATATTCGCAAAGCGCTATAGATATACTAAAATTGCAAAGCGAAGGAGTCTCCCTTTTCACACAACGAAATCGGCCTGCAACAAGAGCTAAATAAATTATATGGTCTGCCAAAACAAGAATATCATCTAAATTTAAACAAGAAAAGGACTACAGTTACGGTCTGCACAAAAACAACACATAGAATTCACATAGAATGGTGAACGGCGAAAAATTAGGAGTAGACGAATTTCCATATTTAGGTGGTGTAATTAACAAAGACAGAAGATGTCAAATTCGAAGTTAGTAGGTTAGGTTTTGCGTCAGTTTTGACACAGACTGACGCAAAAAAAACTGCTAACATAGAATTTGACATAGACTTACACCGTCACCAACATACTATGACCAAATGTAATATGTGTTGCATACTCACCTGCTTAAAGCTATGTACATTTAAATTGGGCACTTTGTATTGGGAAAAATCTGATATCTACGTTTTTTAAAATTTAAATTGGCACATTTGGTCCAAAAACCGAACATTTTGCGTCCAGTGGTTTTAAATACCGAACTGTCCGGGCTAAAACCGGACGGGTGGCAACTCTAGTAAAGAATGGTGAGGTTCTTAGACGAACAGAAGAAGAAAGGTTTTCAATGTAATACAAGAAAAAATCTATAAAGGGCGTTACTTCAGAACTTTCCTCACAAGTGGACTTTGTGACATTAAACAATTTTAAAAATCAAAGGAAAATATCATCACGTTCGCAATAATACTTAAACAATAAAAAGAAACACTTGATAATAAAAAATACATCAATTTTCAAATAAGAAAACAGGCGTTCGTCACCTCGCTCACCGAGGAAGCTTCCGAATCTGTGAGATGCGGCTGCCTTAAATACAAGGCATTTATTGTTGACCCTTGTCTTATATTTTAGAACATTTATCTCGTATCTATCTTTTATCTATTTCTTAGTTGAAACAAAAATTATCATTTTATTTTTTAAGGTGCTCATCCTATATATGGCAAGTCCAAAATATATATACCCATTTTTGTCAAGGTTAAAAACCTTAACTATGTGCAAAATGTTACTTTCATTTATGTAATAATTCTTGAGTTAAAGCAAAAATAGGCGGAATTTAATTTTTAAGGTACTCACCCTGTATATATTTTATCGAAATTTCCATGGTTTCATGCCTGGAAGGCATATAATCGGCATGCAAAATATTGTCTTGCTCCAACAAATCATTTTTGAGTTATACCGGCAACTGGCAGACAGACAGGCAGACAGACAGACGGAATTGAGAAAACCTGTTTTTTGTCATCTAGGGACCCTGAACTGAAACGTAAATATCTGAAGATCGGCGAAGGTTTGGACGAGGGAAATAAAAAAAAGTCAACTAATAGTAGCAGCTATTTTGCGAAGTAAGGGCATGTTGGGTAACATTATAGAAGGGTAAATGGAAGGAGAGACTTAAATGGAACGACCACTTTTACAGTACATTAAACAAGTAATGAATGATGTAACAGCAAAGGCGCATGAAAAAATTGACTCATGATAGACATATGTGGAGAACTGTGACAAACCAGTTAGAAAGATTGAAAACAAGAAGAAGAACAGAGATACCATTAGATCTAAGATCTACAAGTAGTTGTGAAAGAGTATACTTGGAGTCGGCGGCGAGTGACCGGTTGGTAGTATTACTACGTCAAAAATAATCTTCACTGTTTGTATTGTTGAATGCTTCCCGTATAGCTTTACGTACCGTTTGTGTAAGGTAGGGGTACTTTGGTAAGTATCCTGGGGTGCTCAAACCTTAAATACAAGTACAAGTACGTTCTACCTCCTCCAGTAACTTTAAGTATGTAGATGGGTTTACAAACAGCAAAAAGGTCAATTTGACTAAATATCCTCCTGCACAAGGTTAGGACACCACGGACCAAATCAAGAATGGTTTATAAGGGTTCACGACTTACTAGCATACGAAATTTTTACAAAAATCCTTGTTGTATTCAAAAAGTGTAGGGTCAAAAGTCAAAAATTGCGGGGCGTTTCTCTATAAAGAACACGCAGTATAGGCGACAATTTCAATAAGCCTTTCGAATAAATTTTCGTTTTTTAAACTGAATATTTTTCGTCGTTATTGCACAAATGACTTTTAAAAACCTATCGTTACAGTTCTGCTACAGAAATTAAGGCGTAGTAACTACTTCCTTGACAACATGTGACAAGGCAAGGTTCCTCTTCCGCTGATAAACGAACACATGACAAACGAGTCACCCAAGAAGCTATGTACTCTCAGCTGGTGTGGTAGATTCACGCCCATGTGATGATAAATCAAACGGTAGAGGTTAAACGCGTGTCTATTCATTAATATTATGTAGGTGTGCGAGCTGCACTCGTAATGATTACAGTACGTTAATCCACTATTGTTATGCAGCCTTGACGTATATTCGGTTTTCCTCAATTTTAATGAACGCAGTTAACAGACGTAAGTGGTGTCATAACAAAATATTCGTATTTGATATAAAAATATCGGCACTTTATTTAAACTAAAAATTACGAAAGACAGCTAGGACTAGTCTTGAATTTAGTCAAATTAATGTTGCCCAATAAACAGCCACGTGTTTGTTTTATACTTGACATATATGTCAAACTTGTTGCATAGGACCAATTCATTAATATTAATTGATTATTTGTAATAATTTGATTTAAAGTTAGTCATATTGAACACAATGAAAATATACGAGGTGCTTCTATAAAGTAATAAACACATGTTTATTATAGCGTGTTCAAATCTTATTTTTAAAATTGGATCAATCACCATTGCGGATTGGATACTGGAAAATTATATTTGAGCAAGTATTCATACTGCAAAGGAGCTTATGTCTCTGTCATATTTATCGTAAAGCATATAAAATGGCAAGAATGGCGAAAGAGCAACTTCTTGCGTTACCGTTTGTCATGTACAGTAGTACAGTCGTGTTCAAATAAATCTGGGACAATGTTTTTTTCTTATGTAAGTTGAGTTAAGAATTGAAGATTATTTCCATGGATTTCCTGCTATCAGAAAGAGCTACATTAAACTTTGACAGGTAAATGAAATTGGTAACTATTTCTGGTAGCAGGAAATCCATGGAGATGCTCTTCAATTCTTATCTCAACTTACATATGAAAAGTATATTGTCCCAGATTTATTTGAACTGTACTTTTGTTTTACTTTTTTGATTTCGGTTGTAGTATATATATCCCTAAGTGGCATTGACTACAATAATAGAAATACACGTTCGTATGTTAATTTACATTTTTATATTTTTAGTGAGCAATATTTTAAGTGCTAGATGCACTTTACGATAATATACTTGCTTGCTGCATTTCAAAACTAAATGTTATTACGAACAAATGAGCTAACGAAATGTAATGGCATTTGAAAACATCTGCAAAGCTTAATATGGATGAAACTTAACCTTAAGTAATGTTGTTTACATTTTATGTATTTCTGCGTCTTTGTCTACACGATACAAACACATCGTTATCAGTCACCTCTACTAAAAAAATAATAATTTTTGAAAAAATTAATGGCTACTTGACTTGTTTAATCTATAGGAATTAAGCTGCAATGTGTAGATTGCAAGATATCAATGGTTTATCAAATTATAATGTTGCAATAATCCTAAGAAATGTTTTCAGTTTTTAAAGAATGAAACAATACATTTGTCAGCTATTATTATTGGTTGAAGTAGCTCTGTCACATATAGTATTTACCTACATATTCTAGTATAAAAACTAAAACTACAGTTTGTTTTCTTATGCAACAGCAGTGAAGATGAGTTAAAAAGAAGCACTTTAGTTGTATGAAGCAGATATCAAACAATCAACCACTCTACATGTTTATAGCATCACCCTTCTAATATTTCAATTAATTATGTACTTTAGTAGATAAGTGTGGGAATGTTTCAATGGGGACATACTGAGTACGCGAGAAGAGAACTGGATGCGATATAGTGAGTTATTTTAGGAACAAAAATATGCTTTAGCTTAAATCAGTAGCACAATATATTTACAGTTGTTTAAAATGTGCTTAGAGAGAACAGATGATAGGATTAAATCAAGTAAACAAAGAGACGTGCTATACATTATTAAATAATAACTGCTGGTTTATATATTTCGAAATACATATGTACAACCGGTTAGTTCTTTGGATTAATAGCTTGCAAAAATACCAAAGCACAAAATTTTGCTTGAAACGTAATGAACAGCAGCAACACATATGTATAGTATATTTTAAGCTGACCTTGTAATTCTCTTTGGGTATTGATCATTTCTATAAGTAAACACGTTCCCCAATTTTAATTGTATTCCGAGGATACTTTCTCAACTTTTGCTGACACAATCGAGAGGTTAAAATGTAAGGTTTATGTAAATTCTTCACATCCGGCTTTTTATTCAAGACGCTATAATTTGCACTTGGATACGAATGACTAAAACACCAGCTACAACGTTACCTTGACCACGAATGAAAGATTTTGTTGGATTTAATAGCACTCCATTATTACGCATTGTTAGCTACAGCTTGCAGTGTATAGCCTTCTATACAGTGCAATAATGGGTTCTTCGTGTTGCTATTTTTAATAGCACAATTTTGCATGGATACTTTAATTCCTGACGGCACTGCCTAATTACTAGTTTTAAATGCAGGACACTGCAAGTTGTATTCGTTATGAATCTAGTTGTTACTGGCCGCTGCACTTTGAAGAAATTTTGGACATTAAGACCTCAGGGTTGCCAAATACGGATTGGGAATAACAGTCGAAACGTTTTAGGCTGTTGGAGTTGCTGGGATTTGAACCCATGACCAGAAGCTTGTACCTTCGAGCAACCTCTACTGAAAGCTTATTTTATAATTACCAATCGAAACAGTTTCAGGAATAATTAAATACAAATTATAAAACTTTTATATAAAGTACACTTGTATTGTGTAAAATTGGTGGAAAAATACAAGCCCCAATTATTGATTGTTAACTTAATTTTGGAGTTTAGATTTTAAAATGTTTAATATCTATATTGCCTTTTCATTTGTAAAGTACAAACTATAAGACATGAACAAAAACGTAAATCCTAACCTTCCTTAATTTGCTTTCCTAAAGGTCGTTTATAAATACCCTCATTTTGATTCAAGTATGGTTTTCCATAGAGTTTGTAAGATAAGTAAGGATAAGATTTGTTATGTATCAGAGAGACTCATACGCATTGTTTTATTATCTTTTGTTGATTCTGATTGAAAATATTAATAAGCGGTTATGTTCATCTACATAAGCAACAAAATACAGAATCTAGGTAATAAAAGTTCATTTATTATTTTCTAATTTGATACAAAACCATCAAGCTACGCCAACGAATATTTGTTTTGTAGGAAATAGGATAAGTACTTTACATAATTCCCATGAATGGGCCAGATACTTGCTGTATACGCTTTCATTTTTAGCACAGATTTAACATTAACATAACGCATGAAATAGTTATTAATTGGATTATTTTGAACTAACACAATTTAGTGATATTATTGAAAAGAAAAAAAGATAAAGGTTCAGGATCATATCAATTCCCCCTACTGGAGACGGGCTGCTATAAGGACCTTGCGTCCCTCTTCAGCCAAAATGGGAATTATACGGTGGGTGCGAGAAAGGAGGAAGAAGAAAGAAAGATCAGGAACGGTGGAGAAATACTGCCCCGGCATTCGACTCAGAGAAGGTACTCTGTTGACTCAGGAAAACATATATTATTGAAAGATATCCTACTGTATTTATTATACTGTAATTTGGCACCAATTGACAACATTGTCAGCACATCAATCTCATTAGGGGAGAACATGGCTTAATATTTATTTTATCTAAAGCACCAATCGTAGAAAAAATCCTCAAAGAATTCACACTGAGCTTCCGTTGAAAACTAAAGCTGGAACTTGACCGGCTTCTGTTGGAAGATCAAGAACCTCGAGGATAACTACAACATTCTCGATGGGATGCACTAATAGCTATAATGCAGCGATTATGCGCGGTGCAGATGTGCAATAACCTCTTGCTGGCTAATCTTGGCAAAAAGGTCACGTGTCTGTAAAAATTTTCATCGGAGAAAACTGTTTCGCTGGGGTTCTCGGAAACAATGGCTTTGTTTTGAAGCTTCTGATTAATTTAAATTGGAAATGTTGATGTGTTGCATATTAATTGCGCTGGTATAATTGTAATTTTATGTAAGCAAGTCAAAACGTCACTTGGTAAATTTGAAATCTTGTATTACAACTCTCGATTGTCAAGAATGACTTTAAGTGACACACATAGTCAGATTTGTAGGAAACAGAATATCTGTTTCATTTCTAAATTCTTCAATGGGGACTCATTTTCAACAATTGAAAATGTTCAACTTCATCATCTCTGTAGGCAAGTAGAGGGTTGATTTTTTACTACATCTGCTACTAAATTTGGCCCAATATTGTATAATGTTATACTGGTTTCCAATACGTATCAATAAGTCATAGTTAATTTTTTATAGGCTTGAATGATTTAGTTCTAGTAGCTTTCCTTCTTTCCTGGTTCATTGAGTAACTGATATAATGAGCAGATCAGGCAGATTTGCGATTATTCAATATCCTCTAGGCGAATGCGGTGCGTCATTAGTGATTTGTATAATGAGGGTAAGAGAATTGTGATACTGTAACCTTGAGTGTTATCGATGCAGTTCTGGCAACTGCAACTAACTTCCTATAAAAGCATAAAGTAGTGTAAACTGGTTAACTATAGGTATTAAGGATTGATAATTTTAACAATGACGAACGATTAGCAATGTTATATGATAACGTAAAGCAGGCCAATTTGTGAAACTATATTCATTCAACGCAAAGCCCTCGAAGCCGCGTGATATTAATTGCGTCAATCATTTATTATTCGGAATAAATGCGTATCAAGCGAATTATACGAGGCAGATTTGTAAGTAATTTTCTTGACTGTGTACTAAGTCTAGAAACAATGTTCCATATAACCTTCTTGTGAAACTTTTGGTCTTAGGACCCAATCAGACACTTTCCTGATATTTAAATAATTCTTAAACTTGTTGTCCTTATTTTTGCTGATACAAATCTTCTAGTTCATAAGTCTGTTTTAATAAATTTCCACTTAAACAAATTTTTAGTGATGGCTATAGTTCCTATACGAATATTTTTCAAGCCACTTTCGTGTTCTCTAGAAGTTACTTAGCACCGCTGTGTTGAACCCCTAAGTCATGCTTTCTTCTAAATTTAAAATACTCGGTAGTTCACGAATGCAGAAGACAGAATAAAATCATTGAAAAAAAAAACCGCAGCTCATGTAGAACTAATAAAAATATATAGTGAACACCTGTAAATATCAACCCTAGAAGAAGAATACCACGAGGAATTTCAATGGATATAGAATGGGGAGGTTAACGATTCACGTTATATGACATGCAGACCATGCTATAATAATGGCTGACGATGAAAATGATTTTCAGAGACTTGTGTTTCAATTGAACAACTCATGTGAATGTAGAACCAAGCCATTGATGATTAAGAGATATCTATGTATATTGGTTGTAGTCTATGTAATGGTAGATCAATTGATGGAGATACAGTGACAACAAGTTCTGGGCAAATTGAAAAGGAAGTAAGCGAACAAATTATAAAAACATACCAAATAATGGGTTACATAAATGATTTATTGTAGGACAATGAATACCTCAACATAGAGACTAAACCAAGATATTGTAAGAGTACGATAAGAATCTACAGAAAAATAGAATTGTAGAATTTGCAGAAACAATACAAATTGGATAGAAAACGAAACGAAAATATAAAAGAGATAATAAAACATGAAATGAATATAACCCATTCACTCCTTTTTTGCATGAAGGTTGGCCTTGCATGTTTGTTGATAAGTTGCACATGAACAGAACTGTAATTTTATTTTTCTTGTATAACCTGTATAACCTCCAACAAATATACTGTCATTTGACAAAATAGAAGATTGTTGCCAGAAGGATTAGTTATTTTGATTATACCACTCTTCTAACATCAACCAATGAAAAACGGCAAAATGCATAGTTACGCAGTTACTAACTTTTGATAATGCACATAGCAACAGTGATAATCATATACCTTCCTGACTAATAACTGATAGTCACACAATTGTCATTACAAACCACATCAACTGTACTTTTAATATTTATAAATAAACTGTTCACACGTTGTTTATTGACTCGTGATATAATCTAGCCGAATGCAACTCGTGTCTTCTTGATTATCAAATCATTTCTGTTTCCACTCGTGTAAACAGAAATGATTATTTGATAATCAAGAACCCACTAGTTGCATTATATATGATAGTACATGTGGAGTAATATTTAAAATCTAAGTATTGTAAGATTTTCCATGTACTTAGTTAATAAGGTTCTCAATTTCACACCTGCTGAAACTGAATACACACATAACAATGACTAAAGTTCTATTTTCTGTTGTTATTAAATATGGCATGTCATGTTTTCTAACCTAAATACCTTTAGAAATCATAACCTCAACTGTAAACCTTGTTTAAATACCAGAAAATAGGTTTACAAAGGTAAATTGGGAAAATCTACATGGCCAACCTTCATGCAAAAAAGATGTGAATAGGTGAGTGTAGCTTTAGATATCGATTTAAAACACGGAAATCTTTCTAAAATAAGAATTTGCATTAAGACGACGTTTAGTTCTCCTTGGATTTTATATTTTAATTCAAGTTATTATCCATAGAATTTAAATAAAAACAATAAAGGCAAATCGTAAAAAATAATAAATTGCACATAAATACAATAAAGAAGGTTTCGTGCTACTACTTTTATATAAAATAATATTCATACCTTGAACTCCAATCGATTAGTATGCGGTATTTGCGCACGAAAATAAAAAGTTGGAAAATCCTCACGAATTTAGCAGTTTGTTAATTAGTTGTAAAGAAGGTTGACATTTAATTGTTTTTATTTAGCAGTTTTCCTCGTATGCGCGTAAGTTACACTGTATGCTTTCCTTGCCTTGATCACTCTTGTTAAATAATTTTTTGAAGAGGGGCTGGTTTTTTCACTTTTACTTTAAGTTTGTTTATTAGTTAGATTCTCGATAATCAAAACTGTTGCTGAAATCAAAACTACCCAGCTTGAAATAAAACAACTGATCTTTTAAAATACCTCTATAGCAGTCGCAGTTAAGTATTTGTCCTCGAAAACCCCATAGGAACTGTAGGAGGAGATACGTTACTCATTGTATCGAAAAAATAGTTTGATTTGAATACCATCCCTAACTGCGAAAACGTGTTGCTATTGTTTTGAACTTTGCAGTTCTAGAAGC
The DNA here is from genome assembly GCA_940337035.1 of Agriotes lineatus. NCBI lineage: Eukaryota > Metazoa > Arthropoda > Insecta > Coleoptera > Elateridae > Agriotes > Agriotes lineatus. Next base: position 23,693 of record CALNHX010011443.1, read on the forward strand.
AGTAACTCCTTATCATACTCACTGGCGTCTTATGCGCAATCACAAACGTGTTTCCCGAAGATATCATATCCGACATCTGCCGCCAGTAGATGTTTAGCACGTGATTTATTTTAAATTTAAAAAGATATTTGTTTTAAAAATTACTTGACGTTTGGACCGTACTGTAATCACGGTTTTGAAACCAATTAATTGCTACAACAGTCAATCACTCTGGTATTTGATCTTTGTTGCTGATCCGCGTAATTGTCAGATTATATTTCACAAAATGTACGTATTTTGTCTTAATAATACGCATTATAAGAAATTACCTAATTCTGGTTCCTAGAAAGCCAAACTGTGTAAATCGCAGCACACTTTCATACTTCAGTAAATCTACTGCTTTAGTAAATAATTCATCACGTTTGTAACTGAATTTATGTTTATTAATTGGAATATAGTGCATTTAAAAGTTTTAAAATTCTTTAAGCGGCAACATTAATCCGTTGAGATTCTTGTATGCACATATTATAACAAGTTTTAAGACAGAGCGAGCGTAGCGAGCGGGGCCGATATAAAATACGAATTAGATAAAGTCTGATTATTAGGGTCCGGACGGATTTAATGATAACACAATAAATTCACAAAACTGCAATGGTTATCCCAATTCAAAATGTGCTTTTTCTATGGTTAACTGCGTTATCAATATCAAGGATAACTATTGTCGTAAGATATTAAACATAAAATCCTCTTTCTTATTTGTAAAGTTTTCAGTTAATGTAATCTCCTTTTCTGAGTTGAATAAAATTATGATATTTATTTTGAGAATAATTATTGACATTGACAGGCAGCCGTTTTGCTTTAATTTCTAGGCTAGTTTGTACAAGTGAGTGGCACTTTATGGACTCTAAATATTACTATAATGAAGTGAAGCTTTTGCAATTAAATAACCTGTAATTATTGCTTCCTGTAATATTTAATTGTAGGTATAATTACATAATTTGTTTTTATACTTCTTAATTTATGAGCATGTTATAAAACTAATTATTTTTCTGTTGGCTTATAATTACTCAGCGGAATATTCATATTATTTAACGTATTTGTTTACAATTAGATGTATTTCTCACTTTTCTGGCAGTTCTTGGCAACATAGTCGAATCGTAATTGTTACAGGTATTACTTTTAGAGTTAAAAGTAAAAATGCAAATAACTAATAAGCAAATTACATGAACAGATTCAAGACAGGCTAAAATAGTTTTGGTGCTACTTATATTAGATACATGAAAATATTCGTACCTTGAACTTGAATCCATTCGGCATTTGCGCACGGAAATAAAAAGTGTAGAAAATCATAAACCACTTAATAGTAACTCATTCTTATTTATATTTGTTAATTACTATTTTATAATGACTGTTTTTGTTGGTTCAATTCAAGGTTTTAGGTTTTTCAGTCTGTTTAATAAAACCTGTTCCCAACCTGACGACGAAAGGAACATATTGCAGAAGGATGAAATCTATTTTTGAAACGCCGGAAAAATCTTCTAATGAAAAAGAAATCAAAGATCTGATTGATATTGAAAAGAAACGTTAAATTTTAAGTACAGTATAATCCTGATATCTCTTTAAGGACACTTTTCGATAGTGATACGGCTACATTCAATAGTACGAAGACAAAAGCCATTATCATCGACAGAGTACACGATACCATCATATATAAAGAGTGGCGAGATGTGAATCGACAAACCTTCTATACCTCGCATCCTTAAAAAAAAATATAGCCAACGTGAAAAAAGAGAAAACGACTATCAATAAATAAAGTAATACGTAGATTAATCTCTCTAATGACACCTTAACGTAGCTAAGATATGGACTGTTAAAAAATCCGATAAAAATATAATTGATGCATTAGAAATGTGGCTCAGCGAGCAATATGTTCAATTCTCAGGCAGCCAAACCAGGTTTGGCACTGGTGTCAGTCGTTAACCCCCTAACAAGGGAACTCTCTCTCGATTTCGAGGGGCAAGGCTAGCCAAGTACCCCGGCTTACGAGCAAAGACCTTTGACCACAGAATTTTATGGAATAAAACAGGTAACAGTAATGTTGCGCACTCGTAGATGGCCCAACTAATCAACCAGTTTAGTCTCGAAGAACTTAGAACTGAGAAGAGGTTGAATATAATCAGACGCAACAACGCTATGAAGACTGACAGTTTGAGAAAAAATGGAAAGACGGCTACCAAGGGGGAGAGGAGATGAATTGACCACATGAATATCGTAACTTGCAAACCTTGCAACAAGCCACACTCATTTAGCCTAAGACTGTTAAAAATGGAGGAACACTATAGGTTCAACGACCTAACTCACTATTCCCCTAAAAGGGGTTAAAGGAAAAAAGAGAAATGTACATTGGTACATAGGTGAATATATATTACACCTTTCTGCATGTATTGAAAACATTGTTTTAAGGGCCAATTATATAGTAGCCAACTTCTGGCACAAACAAATAATTCTAGATTTTCCATCTGCCGCCAATACATGTTTTTGAAGTTAATAAGACCTGTTCTAAGAAGTATATGACGTTTTAATTGTACATGATGGTTTATTTTCATAGTTTTTAATCTAATTAGAATTATCTATAGATTTCAGCACCACTCAATCAATACCGTAATGTGGAGTTACTCTACGACCCGTGTAATTACGATATTATATTTCTCAGTATTTACGTATGTACCCTGAGTTTCAACTGATAATGTTATAACTAATTGGCTAAATTCGATTTCCCATAACAATCAGTATAAATCTTGGATGCCTTCGACCTTGTATAGATCAGATACTCTTGCAGCACATTATTCATGTTTTTAATACAATTTATAAGAAAAATTAAGTTCAATGTTCACCAACTGTATGAGATTCTATGTGTTAATGTAAATTTTTCAAGTAGAACTGACGCCAGCGTTGTTTTCATGTAAAATTTGCATGGTTCTATATGCTGCTTTACAGTTCGCAATTCCTCAAGCATAGGAAACCCTAAATACTAGTAGGAGACATATTTGGGAAATTTGCTTTTTGCATTTTATCCTACCCATACTCATATCTTGCTGTGCATATAATTTCAGGAACATCTACGTTTGAAGTTTAAATTTGAGAGTGCTATACTAGGTTAATTAGGCTGTTATCAACAATAAAGTATTAAGTGCATAGTGACTTGCAGATAATACTGGCTATAGGCACGACACCGTAGGTGGAGTGCCTATTTTCAAGTGCAATAAGCGAGAGTGCATCTCCAACCAGTATTATCGATGCAAAAGAACTGTGCACGAAATACATGTTGAGTGTCTATTGTTGAAGTGACCCAAAAAATATGACAACTTACTGTCAATGTCAGTAAATAATTTTTGGTGTAACGTATCCATTTAACATCATCGGAATGGTCTAAAATTTGAAATTTGATTTGTTTTATTGGTAGAATGGCGACATTTGACATACGCATGCAATAGTCAGTGCTGATTTATGATGTTGGAATTTTTGGTCTATCGTAACCAAAAGTATTAGCTGGATACCGAATCTACTAGGTTTTCTAATTAGTGGGCGTCTAACCCTGGGTTAATGACTGCACTTTCTTAAAGCAAAAATTATATAGCATGTCCTTGAGATGCTACAAATATGGTAATGACCAATTAGCAAAATAGAAAATTGGAATAGGGACGATTTGAATAATTATAAATATGCAAATAGTGTAAAAATTAGTCTAAATTTAGTTAAATTATTCAAACTATTCGAACAAGCCTTGGCGACTGACTTAAATCGATTAGGGTGACTACCGGTCATCGATCTTTCAATGGACTCTTGTTGTGACGGTTTTTTTTATTGTTAAACCATCACTGCTATAGGTCAAGTCCTTAAAAAGAATGAAATAATATTTTTAAGAGTTAAAAAAATTGAAACCAGTGTTATTGCCGATGCTGTTCGTTATTGGAGTCTCAAATTAACTTTTCTAAAATTTACAGTTCTTTAATATTATGCATTTACTACAAAATGAGGCAAACTAGAAAAGTTGTTATACTTTTACATTTCGATATCGTCTCCCCCAAATCAAATTACTTGCGCCATTTTTTCCGTAGAGGGTTTAGTCTAACATTTAAAAAAGCATTTTAGTCTCAAATTAGCCCTCGACAGTCTTTTTCAAATGCTCAGTCTCAAATTAGCCCTCGACAGTCTTTTTCAAATGCTCGTCTGTTGTAAAATATTCTAGCAGACTTCTGAATAGATAGAAGTCCGATGGCGACAGATCCGGACCGTACGGTGGAAGTTCTAACTCAATAAAGTGGCATTCTTGGAGAACCAGTTTGATTTTGGCAACTTTATGCAAGGTCGCGTTGTCGTGAAGAAGAAGCACGTCGCCATGTGACGGATTGTGTGAAGCTTTTTGAAAGCATTGTCATAAGTCTCTGCATTGAATGTAAAGCCTTTAGCCATATAGTCAATTAAAATAATAGTTGCATGTACTAAAAATGGTTGCCATCGGTTTTTCAGCTGTAGCTTGGGTGTGAGCTTTCTTTGTGGGAAGAGACACTTTATGAACCCATTGTATGGCCTCTAGTTTTGTCTCGGGATCTCAGTGATGTACCCAAATCTCATCGCCATTAGAAAAGTTAGATCAGATTCTGAAAACGCAACTTTTGATCAAGAGATAACTATCTGAGAACCGAAGTTGTAACGACTGTGGGGATTTTCAACTGTCATCAAGAACCATGGCTTTGAACTTTCCTGTACATATCAACATTTGTTTTCTGCACTTCTGCAGGTCTTTCACTTTTACGATAAATGTTTTTATTATAATTTTGAAAAAATCACATCTGATAGTTCTTCAGATCTTCACGTTTGAGGGTCCCTCGTAGACAAAAAACATGTTTTCTCAATTGTGTCTCTTTGTTCGTCTGTTTGTCTATAAGTCCGATTGTTGGTGGTGTAGCTCAAAAAGTAGTTGTTGGATAAAGCCGATATTTTACATATAGGATTATACCAGTTAATGTGTGCCAAGCGAATATCTTGATATTTCAGACGATATGTTCAAAAATTATTTTAAAAAAGTTTATCGGGACTAATGCAGCTATCAACAACAATTATTAATGTCAAATTCGTTTCCGGTTTTGCAGAAAATAATATCAACTTTCGTTTTTCAAATACCATGATACGTTTTAATTTAGCTTATCCTGTAGAGAATGTTTTTCTCTAACAATCATATATTATATCCCTTAAATGAGATATTTTTCGAAAAAACGTGAAACACTTACGAAGAGTGGACAGTGTATCTAAATGTTCACTCTTCAGTTTTTTTTAAATCGTTTTTGAAAATTTGCCGTTAGGTATTTGCTTTTATGTAGTTTTAGATTGCTGCTTTACTATTAATTGCTGTTCTGTAATTTTTGATTATTTTATAATGTATAAAGACAAAAAAAATTATTTTAATAATGAATATTTAGTTGACGTTTGTTACAATCTTTTAAATTAATAAGTTTTGAATAAGTAGAAAGTTATAAAATATGAAGTTTGTTGAGATTTTGCTTGTCCACAACAGTTATTTTCCATTGTGAATTAACAGTGGCCCTCTCTTAATAAGGTTTTTTAACGCTTTTTTTGAAAAATATCATTATCTACTGGTATAATAATTTAATATCGTTCATATTTATTTATTTATTTATTTCCCAAATATATGTACAATATATTATGAAAAAACAAAAGAAAAAATCAAATATGTACAAAACAAAGAAGCCTTAATGGCTGTATGGGAAAGGTCCATTTGCAAAAAATGAAAAGTATTCCTACCGAGCAACGGAATGGGATGCATCACTTGTAAAAAATTCATTTAAACTATAATAGCTATTTTGATGAAGCCAAAACTTAAGATGTTTTTTAAATACCTCGAACGTATTTGTTTTCTTTATATGTGTAGGCAATTTATTAAAAATTTTTATGCCCATATATAGGGCACCATTTTGTATTAAGGTCATATCAACTTTAGGCAAACGAAGTTCGTCGTTACATCGTGTATTATAATTATGAAAATCATTGTTACATGTTAATTTTGGAAATTTCTTAAATATTAATTCTGCTAATTTATAAATATAAAGATTTGTGAGAGTAAAGATTTTTTTATTAATAAAAACATTTCTACATGATTCTAAATAGCCTAAGGAATAAACTGCACGTATTGCTCGTTTTTGTGTCTTGAAAATGATATCAACGTGGCAACTGTTACCCCCAAATTTCAATTCCGTAACTCATAATGCTTTCAAAATACGCATAATAAATAACTTTCGCCATATCCTTACCTAATATCCTACTAATTTTTCTAATTACAAACACAGCTGAGCTGAGTCTTTTATTTAAACTATTGATTTGTGGTAGCCAGTCAAAATTATTAGATATTTGAATTCGAAGAAATTTTATTACATTTGCAGATTTAATAGTGCCGTGAGAGTTAATTATATCTATATCCTTGAGAGGAGAACGATTTGATCTAAATAGTAAATTAAAGGTTTTGTTTTGATTTAAGATTAAGTTATTTGATGAAAACCACTTTATAATTTCTTCTATTACTAATTTTGCAACTGGTAGCAATTCTTCAATGCAAGAATGATTTAGTACAATGCTAGTATCATCAGCAAATAATATAAAATGACCCATAGATACACTGGCTACTAAATCATTTATATAAATCAAGAATAGGATTGGACCTAGTATACTACCTTGAGGAACGCCCATGGATAGGGTTTTTTCCGCTGAAAAATGTGTAGTTATTACACCTTGTTTATTATAATTTTGTACTTGAACAATTTGTTTTCTACTGGTTAAATATGATTTAAAAAGATCGAGTGCAACTCCTCTAATACCATAAAATTCCAGTTTTTTAAATAATATATCGTGCTGAATGCAGTCAAAGGCCTTCGACAAGTCGCAAAAAACACCAAGACTGCACTCTTTATTTTGTAAATTCTCATACAGTAAGTTTAGGAGATCAAATATTGCGTCCATTGTACTTCTTTTGGACGAAAACCAAACTGCGATTCACACAATATATTTTTATTTATGAGGAAGGAATTAAGTCGAACAAAAATTATCTTCTCCAAAATTTTAGAAAGCACTGATAACAGTGAAATTGGCCTATAGTTTGAAACTTCAAATTTATCACCTTGCTTGTATAAAGGTTTAACAATTGCCTTTTTTAATTTATCCGGAAAAACGCCAGATTGAAGACATGTATTGAATATATGTTCCAAAGGACGTCTTAAAACAGCTGAATTATTTTTTATTACTGTTATAGGGATTTCATCAATTCCAGAAGAATGTTTATTTTCCATTTGTTGAATAATTTTCTCAATTTCAATTTCTGTCGTAGGAATTAAAAATAAAGAATCGTTTAGATTTAGGGCGAATATTATTCATGTAAATAAATGGATTGCTTTTATCAGTAATAGTTTGTGTTAATGTCTCAGGTGCTGTAATGAAATAATTGTTGAACATTTCTGCCACTTCTTTGGGGTTATTTATTACTGAGTTTTGTCTTTTCAATGAAATATTTTCGTTTCTATTACATGTAGAATTTTGCTCAGATTGCACAATTCACCATGACATCTTTATTTTATTTTTAGATTCTACCATTTTATTGAGAAGATAGTTTTTCTTCGACATTTCAATAGTTTTTGCTAAAATCATAGAATAATTATTTACATAATTAATAAAATGTTCGTTTGTACTATACAATTTATATAATAGGAGCTCACGTTTAGTTTTACAGGATTTTCTTATTCCGTTTGTAATCCATTTCTTTTGAGAAGTGTTATTTAGATTTATGGTTTTTACGCGGACGTTAGTCCTCATTAACTTTGCTAATATTTTTTTTCTATCTACTTAAATAAGCGAGATATTTGTTGGGCACAACTCAGCTGTTACATCCTGTATGTCGATCAAACATATATAGGGGTGAACACTTTAAAAAATAAAATTCTGCCTATTTTTGCTTTAACTATTAGCTAAATAAAAATAATACTTTGCATACAGCTCAGATTTTTACCCTTGCCGGGAAAGGGCTCCAACATATGCAGGGTGACTCTGCTTGAGCCCTGTCGTGAGCTGCTGCTGCTGTAAGCCCATAATGTTTAATTTTTTATTTTTAAATTGATGTAATTTCCATTACTATTACGACGGAAGTTTAATGTAAACTTTTTTACAGTTGTTTATGAATGCCCAACGAAACTGTTTCAACCAATATTTTATTGTGAACTACGATAGATCATCGTCTGTGCAGATACCGGATTATTTTCGGATGGTTGGTTGCTTTCGTGGAACATTTGATTATTACACTTCTATGCTCCAATTTCACAAGACTCATTCAGACACAAAACAGAAAATAAGTAATAACGAAAATTGGGAACGTAACTATGATAG
>CALNHX010011444.1:0-32084 GCA_940337035.1 Agriotes lineatus
CTACGATTAAAACTTTCTACTTTTGAGCCAAACGTTTTTAATCTTATTTCTGTAAAACAACACCATCCTTCGCAATAACAATAGTTGTTATTATGTATGATTAACAATTCACATTATTAATATTATTATTATTGTACGCCTGTATTGATACTACAGATTCTATTAATTTTGTAAGTGTTCTTGTGTTTTTACTAGCCCGACTTTAATAATAAAAATATCGAGCTCTCAAATATTATTTAATTTTAGTACCTATACCTAATGTATCAGCAAAGTAAACTGTTTTCAAGGTCACAGGGGTGTATAAGTCATACACTATCTATGGTCGATAAAATTGTATGGGGGTCCTCGAATTTTTGTAAGCAAATAAGGGGTCCGCCGATGCCTGCAGTTTGAGAAACGCTGATCTAGTGTGTATTGAAGAACACTTGTCTGTGAATGACTATCGAACGGATGCGGAAATTTTGGGCTAAAGAGAAAAGCTAGAAACCAATATTCACTATCTGACGATAACGAAAAGATACCAGACGCACCAATTCCAGCATCAAACGAAGAATTGCTATATTTTCAGGTAAGTATAGCAGCTATTTGTATTCTAAAGAGAATATTACCTCTAGAATGCATCGTGCGTATGCAATTTTAGATAACATTGTTGGCGATGAATTGTATAGCCAAAAACAAAATATTAAGTTATCATTTTTTAAGAGATAATGTTTTTCGTTGTGAATTCTTTATTTCTGTAGTATATATATTCAGAGACGTGCATAAAAAACGACCAGAGCTGTAGGATCATTACTTGTTATCCGAGTTTCAAAATTCGATCACTCAATTAAATGGTTGAAAGTACGCTATAGTCTGGCAGTAAACAATATTTTTTTAAGTCGAAATGTCTCTTAGCATAGATAGACCACTTTTTTTCAAACGGCAAGTATAATTTTTTTATCTGTTTGACGCCACGGATTTTTCTGAATACAGTAATATAAGAATATTACATTTTCCTTTATTCATATCGAAAAAAGATAGTTATCAAATTTTTAAAATTAAATTTAGGAATTAAATAGTTTGAAGCCAGCTATAACCCGGCAGTGAAAACAATTTCTTAGATCAAGATACTTCTGAGCAACGATAGTCAACTTTTTTTCAAATAGCAACTATAATTTGTAATCTTTTTGGACTTCACGTATTTTTCTGATTACAATCATGTGAGAATATAATATTTGTATACATTTATGCCCATGAACTACAATCAAGTAGTCTGGGTCAAGCAGTTGTCTGCATTATACGATTTACGGGTTTGATGATAATTTTTGAACAGCATGCTGTACTCAGCCTACTTGATTGTATCTCATAGGTGATTTAATGCCACCGAGATGTTTAATTCTTTTCTTGTAATGAATTGTATAAATATACCCTATGGGGCCACAACTATATATAACAGCAATGAGATAACATGAACAAGAAAATAACACGTATTGCTTGAGTAAGAAAGAGATAAACATAGTAGCAAATCTGTGGTGAAAAGGCAAAAAGGTATAAGTCAAAATGTCCATTTTACAGGAACATCAAAAAACTATTTTTTAGGCGATCATTACAAAAATGGCGATTCTATGGCCCCTTTTGCCGCCGTAAAGTTTTACTTTCTTGTACACATCTGTCAAATGTTACTTTTTTTGTACACATCTGTCAAACTCTACCTTTTTGGAACTGATCTGTCAGAAACTACTTCATGAACACTTTTTACCTACCTATATAGGCAGGGTCGCAACACTTGCAGCTTCCAGAATTTCACCGGGGGTGTCTGAACTATCGCTATCACCCATTTTAAAGGCTCAAAACACACACGATGAGCTTAATATTAAATTTGACAGAAGATGCTTTTATTTTTAGTTGGTTAAGATAACTATGTTTTTCAAGAAAATGTTCAGAAAAAAAATAATTTTGTGACCAAATGTTTGAATCTTTTGTGATGATCGCCTAAAAAATGTTGTGTGCACCTCGGCCAAAAGTGCTTTTTTGGCCTCATCTGAGTTGCAGTCTCGGCTAACGCCTCGGCTGCACACAACAGATGCGGCCAAAAAAGATCACTTTTCGGCCTTGATACACAATATACTATTGCTGGAGATTTGAGAACAACATTTAATTCTTTTCGCTCGTAATCAAAAGATTCAAGTCGATTTATTGACTACAACTTGCTTTGCTATTGATCTAAAACTATTTCTACTAGAAAATAAATAAATACGAACTTATACTTTATCGCATTTCCTTTTATTCATTTTATGAAATAGCAAAAAGAATAAGTTGACATATGCTTTTTGCAATTTCCCGGAATATGAATTTTCTGATAAATAATTACTATGACAAAACAGCATATGTAGACATAACTAAACAAGAATATGTGGTTTCGAGTTCGAATAATGTGAGGTTACTTACCGGTTAAGTTCTTGTTACAGCATTATGCAAACGTTGTACGCGCGAGAGCGTGTGTCCATTTTGGCACTTATTCGTTAACTACACTATAATAACTAATAATAACACTGAAAAACTGGACCGCTAAAACACGCTATTTGTACCTGCATGGAAATGCACTCGTAGTATAAGAGTACATAAGTTATTTGTTTCCACAAAAACGGAAAGTTATGAAATGGCAAAAAGGTATAAGTTAACATATGCTGTTCTGGCGTTGCAGATAACTTTACGAAAAGCTTTGACTCTGGGTATTAGTACACATATATCTATTTGCCATTGACTAAATTTATTTTTTATCAATTTTTAGTGGATTTTCAGAGAATGAGTCTACATATCCCATTTAGAAAACTTGCTGTAACAATGCGGTTATGGTATGTAGACTTATATCCTCTTGTATTTAGATGCCCGATATTGCTCTGGACACGGGGCATCAATAAAATCAAAAATGAGATAAGTCGACTTATACCCTTATGCCTTTTTGCCACAGAAATATTCTAGTAGGCCTGACGCTCATTTTAATTATGACATAAGTCAACTAAACATGCCTACCAATATTTTTTCTTTCTTACTCAAGCATTTTATTTTGTTGTTCATGTTATCTCATTGCTGTTATATATAATTGTGGCCCCATCCGTATTATATTCTCACATCATTGTATCCAGAAAAATACGTGAAGCCCAAACAAAGATAAAAAAAATATAGTTGCTAATTGAAAAAAGTTGACTATGGTTCAAGGTAATAAATAATGATAAAAACTGTAGCGTAGAATATCTAAATTCTACTCTTACTAAAGGAAGCCAAAACTTGTTCTTTTGCTTATCAAATAGTAGTTTGTATACCAAAGGCACTGAAATTTAACTTTTTTATCATTAATGTGGATTTAGCTGCCGGGGCTCGTAAGACCACATGAAGGATAATAAGGAACTTCAGTGCCGAGAGGTACATTATGAGTTTATAAATCGATAAATCTTAAATTACATCATTTTAACTAACTTTTGTAGGTTATTTTGACTTCAGTTGACGTTTACCTATCGCCCCACCGCCTACAAAAAGTCGTAAAACAATAGAATACTTCACTGCCTAATTCTCGTATTTTAATGACGATTTCGACGTACTTTACTGCCGCTTTAAAAAAAATCACTATTTTTTATATTTTTAGGTCTATAAATAAAACACGTTCTATTTTTTTTAATTACGGTTATTACAAAATGCGTTAACTGTGTTTTCAGATTATGTAGTCTTATCAGAGCGGCGTAGAGCGTTGTAAGGAAAATTTTCGCATTTAGCGCTTTCCGCACTTTTTCCGCATTTTTAGCTTAGATTTTAGTATTTTTCCCGATTTATTTACTCCCAAATTAAAAGTTTACGTGTGTTTCAAAACCCAATCTCGTTTGTTAGGGTTTCTCACCCCATTGCATTTTATATCGCGGCAGCGTTTTAATTCTAAATTTAGCTTTGGTTCTCACAGAAGCGACGCAATGTGTCTTTATAGTATTCTTAATTGCCCCTTGACGCCAGAGAGTCGGCTCTTTCCTGCATGTGGTTTCCCTGTGTGAGCGAAACCATGTTGAACCACTTGACGTCGTGCGTATATTTTCCTGTAGGATATAAAGAGCAAGTCTTCCCTCCTAGCTCGTGTAGTCCGAGTTTAGCGGACATTCGACATTTGTCATCACGCGCTAAGACACTTGCTAAGCACGCGCCCTCGCGGCACACGCTACGCCGTTAAAAAGGCCTCTGTATTAAAAGACTTCGATTCCTGACCTGACGTGGTTGACACCTAAAAAGAGTGGTTAGCCAGTGCCTGGAAAAACCTTGTTGTTTTCAAGAGGGTGAGCCTCTATTTTACAGGGCGTGTAATAAAACTGCTGTGCGCTCTGGTCGACAAAGTACCGTTATCTACCTAAATAGCACTGTTAAAAGCGTATTTAAAGTGAGAGCGCGCCCCAAGCAAATATAGAGGGTTGGTCATTGTTTCTGGCCTTACAGTATTGATGACATAAACATATTTCTTGAACGTATTAACTGCAAAGAAACCTCCATTAAATTCACATTAGAAACAGAACAACACAATCAGTTATCTTTATTTGATACACTAATCACACGCGCAAAAATATTTTTGAAACATCAGTATACTGCAAGAAAACCAACACCAATAGGTACTTACATTTTAACTCCAATCATCACAAACATATAAAGACAGGTGTTGTAAAAAATTTTTACGATAGAGCCAAAGTTGTTTGCTCTACTAATGAAATCTTCAAAAAAGAATAATAATTTATTATAAATGTTTTAAAATATAACGGTTATCCCGAGACTCTTGTTCGGAACATTTTCGATACACAAAACAACAACACTCATGTACAGAAAAACGATACTCAAAAATACAACACTCTTTACTATACCTTATATTCCAGGCATGTCTGACAAAATTAGACGAATTGGAAATAGGTTTAACGTTAGGACGGTATTCAAAACCTTGACAAATATAAAATAGCAGAACATGCTTGGAATAACAACCACAAAATACATTGGCATAACACAAAAAGATTTTATTTAAGGAATCCATATCAACTAGACGTAAAATCAAAGAAACTGCGTATATTTTACTAAGCCAAGACGAATGTGTGCCCACACATTCAGTTGATTGAAATACTAGTTGGCTATCCATTCTTAAAGATGTAATCAAGTAGTCGCCTGTCAGTATCACACTATTTATGGGGAGGGGGGGTAGTCGTGTAAGATGTAATCAAGTAATCGCCTGTCAGTGTCACCCTATTTATGGGGGGGGGGGGTAGTCGTGTTCTGCTAGAGCTCCAATAAAATAAGCTATGTTCTTGTTGATTTTTAATTTAATTGGTTAATGTTGATAACGGAAGTATATTTATCCTCCGAAACGTTCATGTTTTAATATTTTTCATTTTGTAGTGTGGCGAAATACCCATAAAAATAAGATGATGATTGTTGAGTCATTGTTGTCTCGTCGTTACGACCCATTCCCAAATCTTGTCTAGTAATGATCCTGTCGGCCATCCCTGCCGTCCGTCTTGGTCACCCCAGTTGTCAGCGTCATCGAGCATCAACGAATTCAACCCCATCGTGAGAGATTCCCAGCTGTCGTAATTCGATTCAGAACGTTATGGACAGGTATTGTAAACTGTTATTTTTCTAGTAATTTTTGATTAAAAGTTCAGCGCCTTAAGCAACATTGATTTAACGTTGCATGTGGAACTGCAGCATGTGTCATTAGAACTGTACCGCCCGCTTCGAGTTTAGAGAAGCGTTACGTACTGTAGCAACTTGAACTAAAGTAAAAGAAAACCTAAATTGGTATTCCGTCATTGTTTTACTTTATAGAAGTGTCTTGGAACGTTTACTAACCCATATTTCAATCCTGGTATAATGCATGTTAATATTTATGTGCATAGTCAATAGACCATAGTTATTTAAATTATCACATGTGCTTTATTCATTTGTGTTTATTTACATTTATATGAACCTTTGTTCTTGTGATTCGTGTGTATTTTTATTGTACAGTGTCCAAGCAATTGCAGGGAGATCGCCCAAAGGTAGCTGAAACTTTCTACAGCTGTGGAATGTCTGCCAGTGGCAGCAAAACGAAGCAACAGCAGTTGGATTTCGGATTTTGGCTAATTGCCTGTTAAGGTGAGTACAACACCCTAATTTCCGTGGCGCCCGTTTATTTTTCTCATTATCTATGACATCACGATCACCCCAAGTAGTAGAATCTCGCCCTAAACTGTGCCTAGTTGACCCTAACCCCCTCCCACTGAGTCCTTAGCCGGACAAAAGGGCCTGTGGGGGTACAAATGGGGCGAGCGTTGCTTTCTAAAATAGTTAAGTGTCTTAATGACCATTTTAGACTGTAACAGCGTATGTGTTCGTCCGGAGTCCGGAGTCAAAGCGGATCAGTTCAAGTGTGTGGTGGGGGCGTCTGTTATCAACTGTTACAAATTTTATTCTCTATTCCTTAAGGGCGATGTATAATACTTGGAGTCAATACACAACAATATTATACTTCAAAATATTCTATTATAGTACATAAAACATGAAGACATCATACAACATACAACCCTATGGAAAATTGGCCCAAACTTTGCAGCACGCATATTTTTAGTTTAAATTGTCTAGATTTACAATTTGTACTTATCTGAAGTAAATTCGTAAGATATTGTATTGTACTAATATTTACCTCACACATTTTTTCAGTGCCTTCTCTTATCAGAAAATTTTAACATCGCACCAGCTTCTTCTGCAATATGCTAAACAAGAGATTCTTCTCTATTAGTATTACCTCTCCTGTGAAAAATATTTGCATACATACAGAGCAAATCAAAACAATTTATTTAAAAGCAATGTACATTAATAAAATTCTAAGCAACTACAAAAGTTTAAATAGAAAACTCTTTAAGCTGGTGTGCCTGCAATTATTTGCTCTTCAATGCCGCAATGATTTTTACCTCGAAGTATTTTGAAGTATCCCTTTCGCCCCAGTCAACATTCTATGAGTTTGCAACCAACCAGTACGGAGTGTCCTCTTCAACGCCCCAACCGAGAATTTTTACTACATGCCCTCCACTATGATTTCTCTTAGTATGTATGTAAACACCTACAACAATATTTTCATTTACGTTAAATTGTTTCACAAAAAATACTTCTATACGTTTGACATACAACTCCTAAACCTACCACTTTTATAATAGTTAAAGTCCTCATAAACATACATTCCAGCAGCAACAGGTCCATTCTCCATAATCTCAGCCTGTATCTTCTTTAAATTGAGAAACAAACTACATACACTTTTTCCAAAGTAAAGATCTTGCTGATATGACTTTGGGTAGTCGGTTTCGCAGGTATCTCTACATTTCGGTGTATCAGCAGGTACATCACATGAAGGAAGACGTCTTTCTACTGTATGATTGCAGGGAGGAATCTCGTATGGTTGGCAACCCTAGTGAAGATGCTATAGATAAATGTAACAAATTGAATAACTTTCTACCTCAGAGGAATTGTATTCTCCTTCTGTAACGATTCCAGTATCTCTCGAATACTCAAAAGCAGCAGAATGGAGGCCTCCACCGCATCCAGATCCACCATATTTGCAACAAGCCACTAGATTATCTGCAGATATTTGTACGTTGGTTTTGCCTTTTGAGTGAATACATATTCTATCCGACATAACCTCTACAGATGCAGAAGCATACAAAATGAATTAATAGATATATTCTGACATAGATTTGAATTACTATCATCTTTCGGCAATACAATTTTCATATAAAAGATTAAAAAAAAGTTGGAAACTCGAAGACGTTAACAAAATTCTAGAAAATTAAGAAACACAAACTCACCCAGCAGGATCCGCATGATCCTTGATCTCCAATTTGTCTTAAGCTGGAACAATTTGGAAAATGTTCACGCCAGTCGAAGCTGTCTGGAATTTTTACGCCCTCTAATTTTGGACTAATTTTCGGTAACATTTTGGACTCGTCGTCCATAGGAAGTAAGCCCATCAAACTCCGAATGTAACTCATTGGGGTAGTTCGAGGAAAATTTCATCCTGCCTTCCATAACGACTGCTCGTTATTGATCGACTGTATGAATTCATCGGAGAGCGGATCTAGTTCGACTTCCTAAGATTTACTCAGTAACATAATCATCAACGTGAACACGAGAACCTTCATTTTGCAAAATATATCTGGAACATTTCGCAGAAATTACAATTTTAAGGAGAAGCAGGGGTTTTTCAGCAACTGCTATATTAAAATAAATAAATGGCTACTTAGCTACTTCACGGCATATTTATAGTTCTCAAGGCGCCCTGCCAAAGCTGCTTTCGTGCAGAACGCAACACATTAAAATTTGATGATGTAGTCGAGACTATAAAAGCGATTTATCTTTTCAGATTCATATTACACATTTGACGATGGGCTATAAAATTGTATTTTTCCATAATCTTCAAAATATCAAACAATATTTTATTTTCTCATAACTTGAACTAATACTTCAAGCTAACTTAAGGTTTTAAACGCTATGTAGCGTTTTATTAGAAAATAATTATTCTAAGAATTGGTTTCTACCTGTTCAGGGTGGAGCATGTTGTGGACTGTATGAATTTATTTTGGACAAATTACAGGATATGTCTTAGGGGTGCAGGAATTAAAAAGGGTGCAACCCAACGGTCTCGTGTGGTCTCACACGAGATGATGTAACAAAAAACCTAGGGTCCGTTGGGCAGCGTGAACACAGTGAAACAATAATTCAAACTGTATTGTTTATTGACTAGAATATTTTCTATTTATACATATAAAAATACTGACTTAGCTTACAAAGTTTAATATTTGCCCTAGTTCAAGCTGCTATTTCTACGTGCGTGTCTAATTTCATAATAAACAAACTTGCAGAGTGCAGAATTGCAGGCTGTTCACCGGGTCATTCGAGCACTGATTACATTACTGCTGACGCTTTTTTAAGCATTTTCCGTATGCAATATATGTTTGTGAAATACACGCCTAATTAAATTAAAAGGATTAAAATTTATGTTTCGTTCCTAAACATTCTGCCGAGCGACAAAGGGCCGGGATGGTGTGGCTGAGGCTGTCTCTCCATCTTCTTCGTCAGGTGGCAGTGATTGTAACCTGAAGCCTTCCGACGGGTCTGATTTTGGCCGTGGCTGCGGTCTCCTGTTCTTTCTCCAGTATTTCCATAATGTCCAGATGATACAAACTGATACCAAGATACCGATTGTAGTACCAGTGTTCACCATGATGGTATGTTGATGGTGCCACAATGGATATTTCTGATGTAGCTGCAACTCGTTTTCCTCTTCTTGTAGGCGTTGAAAATAATCGGACGGTAGCAATACAGGTTCCTCCATTTGCAGTTGAGGGTGGGTGCTCGTATTCTGCAAAGTAGTGTTAATAATTACTTGCATTGGTTTATTGAACCCAGCTACGACAGGAATAGTAGTGAATAGCTGAGTATGCAAAGTAGTCCGTTTGGTGTGTATAGTACAATCTGGGGATATTTGGATTATGCCAACATCTTGAATCTTCACATCTTCTCGATTCCCGCTGCATTGTACTGCTGCTGTTGTGGGTTGATTCGGAATAAACAACCATGTATTCGCTGCGTACAGTTTCTTCCATACCAGTGTCTTAACTGTAAACTGATGGACCAAACATTTAACCTTGTTCAATCGCTGGTAGATCTCATCAATGATGCAGTTCGGATTGTCTTCAATACTTCGGACGGCGGATGACCTGAATAGGTAAAGATGTTTCCCTATTGGCTCGATCTCCTTCAACTTGTCTTCTTGGATTTCAAAATAGGTTTGTTCGTTGTAGTTGATAACTAAGAATTCCATTGGCAAGTTCAGCTATGCGTAGGTTCCATTTCCCTTCTTTACTGGAATTGGAGTTGGTTTTATTAAGTTGTATTCCCGTTTCTCAGTTATGTGAAAATAATTGAAGATCTCGATTGATTCATTGTTGATGCTAACTTCCATCTTGTGCGTTGGCGTAGTAAGAATCTCTAGGTTTGCTGGAAGATTGACCATTGCATTAGTCATTATTCTGTCAAATTGTGACGATGGAATAAATTGCATGATGCCTGCCCTTTTAAATTTTACATTTAGAAGTTGTTTGTACTTCTCACCCATCTCTTGTAAGTAGTTGGTAGCCATCTGATATGATGTCAACACATGTATGTTTAGCTTGTTGTCGTCCGTCTTCTTGTACCAAGGTTCCATCTCATTGATTGCTAGCAACCCTTCATTGAGTTTTCTTCGAAAATTATCCAACTTCTGGGATATTCTGGCTTCAGTCTCATTTAGAGTTGCTGCAGTTGACAACATGATCTTCGTCTGACGATTAGATGAATGTATTAATTCTAGTTGATTTTTCTCCAATGATTCGATGTCATGGTAAACTTCATCGTTGACTCCAAACACTGAGGTTAGTAGCTGCCCTAATAATCCTCGCTTGGTTCTGACATCATGACTATAAATGCTTCTCATATTCCAGATGATCTGTCGTTGCTGCTCTCTCAGGTGATGATTTAATTCCTTGCAATGGGATTCTGCAGATAATACCAGTGCCTTGTCGCATAAGGTATTCATTTGTTGGATTGTCTTGTTTATATCTTCTTCATCTACTTGGATGCTGGAGATGTTCACTGCTACTTCGATCCTGAAGTTTCCCCTCGAGAGTTTTGCGTGGCCAAGTTCTTCAATGAATAGGCCAGGTGACGGATACTTTACTGTATACGACCCCTTGGTTGCCGAAATTATGGTGCATAACGTAAGTAAGAGTGTTATAGTTTTTGTTACTGTTGACACTCCACTACCCCTGCTTTGCTTTCTTCTTCCTTCCTCTGCCTCCTGTCTTGGTAACGGAACAAGCTTGGTAATAGGACGCTTGAGAATTGTGTCTCCCTTTGTCTTAACGGTTGTAACTCTGACAATGCCATCTGTACCTGGATGCACTTCTGTCACTCTTGCTAAAGGCCACCGATTGGGAGGACTGTTTTCATCCTTTTGTAACACTAGATCCCCTACTTGCAAATTCTCTTCCTTCGAAGTCCATTTCGTTCTGCGTTGTAACCCAGATAGGTATTCCTTAGACCATATTTTCCAAAAGTCGTTTTTCAACTTTTGAAGTAGTTTCCATCTTGTCAGTGTTTCTGAATGTACTTCTAATGGTGGTTCATTTGGTGTTATAAGTCCCCTTCCAATTAGAAAATGGCCAGGGGTCAACGCTACCACATCGTTAGGATCTGTGGTTAATGGACAAAGTGGTCTCGAATTGAGACATGCCTCTATTTGGTACAGGAGGGTCGATAGTTCTTCAAACGTGAGGGTACTGTTCCCTACAATCCTTTTCATGTGATACTTTGTTGACTTCACCGCTGCTTCCCAGATTCCTCCGAAGTGGGGAGCTGCCGGTGGAATAAAGTGCCACTGGATTCCTTCTTGAGTAAGTTTTTCTTGGACGCTAGAGTCTCCTAGAGTTTTCTTGAAGTCCTTCTGCAGAACTCTATTTGCTCCTACAAACGTGGTTCCGTTATCGCTATAGATATGAAGGCATGTTCCTCTTCTGGATGTAAATCTTCTGAAGGCTGCCAAAAAGGCGTTTGTTGTTAGATCACTGACAGCCTCCAAATGAACTGCTTTGGTAGCCAAACATTACAAAGATGACAATATATCCTTTGTATGACTTATTCCCTCTTCCTTTTGCGGTTCTGATCTGTATCGGCCCTGCATAAATCCAGTCCAGTGTGAGAAAATGGCAGGGACGGCGTTACTCTAGGCTCAGGTAAATTGCCCATGAGTTGCTGCAACGGTTGTCTTCTGAATGCAAAACATTTCATACAGGTGTGAATTTCTTTGCGTATTATTTTCTTCACATTGATGATCCAGAATTTTCTACGTATGTATGCTGCTGTAGCTTGACTTCCGCCATGTAGCAGTTTCTGATGGACGTCTCTCACTATTAGGTGGGCTAGATGACTATTATGGGGAATGAGAATAGGATGTTTTCTCATTATGGTAATGGTGCCAAGGAACTTTTTGTAAGAACCGAGATGTTTTTCTTCAAGGTTTGAACCTCTGTTGCCCAGCTGCGTGCTTGCACTATACGGATGATTTTAATGAGGCAATTGTTGAGTTCTGCTGCCATAGGGTATTTGGTCGGAAACGGTGTCTTCTGCATTTTTAAACAAACCTGTTACAGTATGCAGTGACCCGCAGTAACTTCTGCAGTGACGAATATTTGGATAGATGTCCAATTCTTCTTTTGATGCGATAAACGCTTGGACTTGGTGAATGTTTGCCTCTTCTGTAGCTGTTATGGGAATAGTTGTTTCCGTAAGTGGCAAAGGATTAGTTCGTAACCATTGCGGGCCGTTCACCACAATAGATGATGCTGTAGTTTGACAGGAGTGAGCCCTCGGGATACAGCGTCTGCTGGATTGTCTTCTGAGCGCACATGATGCCAATTTCCGCTGGTGGTTACTTCCAATATTTCTGTTACCCTGTTTGCAACAAATGTTTTCCATTTCTCGGACCTGCTCTTATCTAGGATAAGGTTATCATGGAATCTGACCACGCGAAGATGGATATGCTGGGGATGTCCAGTGCACTAATAGCTTCCTTCAACATTTTTGCTGCTAACGATGCTGCACATAACTCCAGCCTTGGCAACGTTTTCTTCATCTTTATAGGTGCACCTTTGACTTGGCTGTCAACAGACTTACTTGAATGCGTCCGTCTTGAGACATTACCCTGCTGTAAATTAGAGCACCGTAAGCTTTTTCCGACGCATCACAGAATGCATGCAGCTCCATTTCCCGATGCTGCTGTGATACCCTAACCATCTTGGAATGGATATGCTTTCAACCATGGTAACTCTTCTTGAAACTGCTTCCACTCGTTCATTATTTCTGTGGCCACTGGTTGATCCATGATTGCTGTTGTAACCAAAGTTGTTGATTATTAATTTGGCTTTTTTACAATTGGCGCTAACCATCCTAATGGGTCAAACAAGTGGGATATTTCTGGCAAGATTACCCTCTTTGTAGGATTTGCATCAGCTCGAAGACTGACACGAAACTTAAATTCGTCTGCCTTTGGACTCCAGTGTACTCCCAAGGTTTCCTTGTTTCTCCTTCGTCGATCTCGAGTAAGTTCTTGTCCTGTAAGTTATCTGGCAATTCTTCAACAAGAGCTGCGTTGTTGCTTGCCCATTTTCTGAGGGTAAGCCCTCAATTTTTTAACATATTGATTAGACTTACTTGGAGATGCCTTGCTTCTTCTATGGAGTCAGTTCCCGACATTAAATCATCCACGTAGAAGTCCTTGGTTGCTACTTCTGCAGCTATTGGGTATGTTTGTCCTTTCATCTGTTGTTCCATAAGTTACAGTGGTAAGTTTAAACTCTTGAATAGGCTCGTCTGGAGAAAACCGCCATACTATCCTTTGGAGGTCCTGATCTCCTTCGGCTATCTTGATCTGACGATACATCTTTTTCAACATCTGCTAAAAATACAAACTTGTGTTTCCTCCACCTTAGGAGAATTTGCTTCAAGTCTTGTTGCAATCTTGGTCCAGCAGTCATTAGCTGATTTAAGCTGAGTCTAGTAGTGGTCTTCGCACTAGCATCAAAGACTACCCTTAACTTGGTGGTTGTGCTGTCTTCCTTCACTACCGCTTGATGAGGATGAAGTAGAATTGTCGTATATTGGCTCCTGGTTGAACTCGTTTCATATGTCCCAGTTCTAAGTATTCCTTCATGAATGTTTTGTATTCTTTACCTAGAACTTTATTTTCTTCTAATCGCTTCTCTAGTTGAAGGAACCGTGCGATTGCCTTTTTGTCTCAAATCCCCAAGCTTTTCTATTTGTTCCTTGAACGGAATTTTCACTGTATATGTACCATCAGCATTTCTCTGGTGATTGCAGTTTGTAGAATTCTTCGCATTCCTTGTCTTCGTTGGAAATCATCTTTTCTGGTACAACTTCTTCAATTTCCCAAAATTTTGTAAGTTGTTCATCTTCTGCAGCACATGCGACCATGCTAAGAATTTTCCTTTCTTCTGATAATCCATCCAAGTTCCGTGTTTTGCGCTAACAGGCCTCCGTTGAATTTTCGTACTCCTTCCACAATGATTTCCTTGTAGATGTCTGCTCCTAGGATAACGTCTATTGGTCCAGGTTTCTGAAATAGTGGATCAGCCAACACCATATTCTTACAGTCCTGAAGTTGATAGTTTCGACTGGTTTTTCTGGAAGTGACTTGGTAACTGTGGCAGTATCAGCATCTCACATGTGGTTGTGTAGTTGCTTGGAAATCGTGGACGTAGGTTTACAGTTAATCGTCCTCGGGCTGTACATGCTCCTTTCTTGCCTAATCCAGAAATGTGCACTCTCACCTTTTCTTCTGGTAGACCCAGCGTTTGAGCTGCATCTCCTGTGATGAATGATGCTTGTGATCCGGAGTCTATCAGAGCTCTGAGATACTCAAACTCCCTGAGGATGACTGGACCTTAATTAGGGCAGTTGCCAGCAAAACGTTGCGATGCTGTCTTCCTACTAGGCTTGCAAACAAGGTTTTCTTTCTCATTGGTTGCTGTCGCACTGGAAGTCGCCGCCGTGGTCTTGGAAAGCTGCTGCTGCTGCTTACTAAAATCTTCGTGCAGAAGCCAATGATGCTTTTTGTTACATACCTTGCATTTCCCTGGCAAAAGTGTCTGGAGTTATATTTTCCTGTAGGCTTGAGGCAGTTAGAACAAAGTGTTTTATTCTTTATAACGTCCCAACGTTCGGATACTTTTAGATTGTTGAATTTTGGGCAGGATTTAATGCTGTGTGATCCTTCGCAGTGGAAGCACAATACGTCAGCAGTGTGGTACGTCTTCACTGCCCACCGATCCGGGTGACTTTCCCATGGTTTCCCAATTCCTTGTTTTCTGGTTCAAGTTTGTTCCGTCTTTGTACAGCTTCCAGCGGACTGAAATCTTCTTTCTAAGAAATTCAGTAGCTGCTCGAACTTTTGCATCTCTCTTGTGCCGTTAATGACTGCTCATATAGTCTATTAGTTTCCTTGTCCAATTTCGTGTCACTATATGGCACATGATAGGCCCCCATGTGGCCGTTTCAAATCCTAAGTTCTCAATTGCTCTAGGCATTCTGCAGTCGTGTCATGGAGTTTCTTGATCCCCTCTGCAGATTCATTCGACAGGGTTTGCATGGTTGAATATGTCATCCAAATACTTCGCGAGTAGCAGCCTGGTGTTGTCGTATCTGTTCCTTATAATGAACCATGCAGACTCGTAATTGGCTTCAGTTGCCTCCAGGTGTTGCACTAACTTGCTGGTTTCCCCTCGTAACTGCGACTTCAAGTACTGCATTTTTTCCGCCTTACTTAGTCGTGGGTTTTCATGAACAATTCTTCGGAAAATGTCATAAAAACTAGGCCATGCTTCGTAGGTCCCTTCAAATCTGGAATTTTGAGAGCAGGTAACACTATATTCGCATGGCTGTTTTTATTGACACTTTGAACCTCTTCATCTGGATGTGCTGGTACAGGAGCACAATTATTTCGTTGACCATCTTCTTGGTCTCGTGGAACTCCTTGTCGTCGTAGCTACCGTGGGATAATATCTCCTCGTTTAGAGCTCTGATGTCATCCCAATCATCCTTGATGTTCTTACGCCCGTATTCATAGTCGTTCGCCAGCGGATCGCCGGCGACTCGCCAGAGTTTCGTTATGAATAGTATGTTGGCGGCACTGTACGTCTATGTCAAATTCGAGGTGATCGGGTTTGGTTTTCAGTCAGTTTTGACAGAAACTGACACAAAATCTAACCCGCTAACCTCGAATTTGACATAGACGTACAGTGCCGCCAACATACTATTCATAACGAAACTCTGGCGAGTCGCCGGCGATCCGCTGGCGAATGACTATGAATACGGGCGTTAATGTTGTATTCGTATTACCTTTTACTGCATTCCTCATTCAACCTATTACAGACTTCCTGAATGTCGCTTTGGAGTGAATTTACCTTGATCTGTAGCTTTCCTATTCGGCTCTGTCCCTCCTTGTTAGCAACTGTGGTCGTGCCCTCTTTTGGCGCTACTGGCTGCTAGGAACTTTCACCAAGTGTGGCTAGATTTTCTTCGCACTTGTCGAGCAGGGCAACCCCTTCATTGTAAACGTTTTTGGTTTGCTGAAAAAAATTGTTTTTAAAATAAGGGTGTTCTTCCTCGACTTCCTTCGCCAAGTCTGAATGGTTGGCCTCAAATTCTTCCCAAAGTTGTTTTAGGGTGGATCTGCGAGCGGTGATATATGCTGCATTTTTTCTTGATGGGCCATCCTTCTTCACGTTGATAATCTGCCTGCGAATGGATTCTGCTAAATCTTCTTGGGTTTTGAAAATCTCCCGTCGCTGCGCCATCGTAACGGTCTTGTTCGAAGAGGGCTGGTACGTTTAAGGGATTACTGGACCAAATGCTAGGGGCAGGAACGTTGAAAGGCTCGAAATATCAGATACTAGGGGCAGGAACGTTTTAATGGATCGAAGGACCAAAATGTTCAGGGTGGAGCTTGTAGTGGACTGTATGAATTTATTTTGGACAAATTACAGGATATGTCTTAGGGGTGCAGGGATTAAAAAGGGTGCAACCCAACGGTCTCGTGCGGTCTCATACGAGATGATGTAACAAAAGACATGGGGTTCGTTGGGCAGCGTGAACACAGTGAAACAATAATTCAAACTGTATTGTTTATTGACTAGAATATTTTCTATTTATACATATAAAAATACTGACTTAGCTTACAAAGTTTAATATTTGCCCTAGTTCAAGCTGCTATTTCTACGTGCGTGTCTAATTTCATAATAAACAAACTTGCAGAGTGCAGAATTGCAGGCTCTTCACCGGGTCATTCGAGCACTGATTACATTACTGCTGACGCTTTTTTAAGCATTTTCCGTATGCAATATATGTTTGTGAAATACACGCCTAATTAAATTAAAAGGATTAAAATTTATGTTTGGTTCCTAAACACTACCGTTTAGTTAACGTAGATGGGTTATAGTAACCAGATGCATTTTTAATTCAGTAGTGCATAAGCCGATTTCCAAAATTATTTCAGAAACCATGTTAAACCATTGACTCTTTTCATGGGCTTTTTTGAGCGATTATTTCTGAGACAATCAGATTCCCTCTCCGCGCGTGGGTTTGAATTTTACCGACTAATATATTTTTTGCGTATTAATGTAATTTGCATTACTAAGTGTTCCTTTTAACACAGTTTCAGGATTATTAGAAACATTAAGATATGTTTACATATTTAGAGATTATATATAATACATACTTATGATCAGTGCAACCGTTATTCGATCTAGCATAAATTGGTTTTCTGGCAGTGCGCTTTGTTTATAAACGTTTTGTACTGTAACTTATTATTTTACAATTCAATTATAAAAATGCTGAAAGCATTTTAATTAGAACAACACCACCTATTGTTAGTGGGGCATTGAAGCCGGAAGATTGCCCATTCCGTCATGCTTCTTTAGCCAGGGGCTTAACATCCCTCGAGCATACCTCACTTCACATTGCCGTTCCCACTTCGCTAAACATTGCCTTCCATTTCAAGTAGATATTGGAACATTTCCTGATTTCCGCATCTTGGTACTGCTACACCGAGGGGGCTGTCATCTTTTATCTCCGCTTAATCATACCGAACTTAGACCGTAGTCTTGAAATAATAGTGTGCTACTACTACGTAACCGCCTTAGTCTTGTTATATTATATTGCAACAAAAACTTTATCGGGCTAAATCTAAGTTTAATACTTTTACACAAGCACAATATGTTGACACACATATAATATTACTTATTATTAACTAATTCTAACTAATTAATCTACTTATCACTACAAACCCGCCCGTGTCCCGATTGAACCTAGCCGTGGTATACTTGTGCAGGGCTAAACAGTTAATTTTGGGAATTATGGTTATCGAAAAGTTATCGTACATAAAATCTGGGGAAAACGGGGGCCGCGAGCGAGTGGCTTTGTTTCGTGTCGTTGCAGTTGACCATATCAAAAATCTGGCCTAACCTTATCGTTTATCCCTGTAACAAATCTGACGAATTATTGTTTACGGTCTTTAATTATCGTTGGGTGGGTAACACTATGAGATGAGCTGAAAAATTTATTTTTAGGTATTGCACTACCATCTGCAGAAGAACTAACAGTGGTTAAAAATCTTATGCTTGACGAGTGAGATGCGGACCATTTTACCAACTTGTTTAAACAAAGAGAAGCCTTTAAGAAATCATTTGCACTTGTTCCTTCAGTTATTACCATTGAGATATTCGTTTTCCACTTTAATGACAGCTAATCGCCCACAAAATATTTCTTGAATCATCTTCCGATGGCGCGCAGCTAAATCAATTAGCGTTTCAAAGACAAAGAACAGAATCGCTTAATCCGAACTTAAATAAAAATTTCATAATCAGAAACAAAGATTAAAGCGTATTCAATCTTTCTTTTTTTTTACTTCCTTTTACAATAACGGAAGTATTGAATTTACCCCAAAAATTCGAAATTGAGTTTTCAACAGATCTTCACGTTTTAGAGTCCCCTGATCCCAAAAAACTTTTTTTTTTCATTGGTCTGTCTGTGTGTCTGTCTGTGAACAGAATATCTCAAAAACGGAAAGAGGTATGGCGTTGAAACTTCATATATAAGTTTTGTGTACTATTTAGATGCAACAGCAAGCTTTTGAAGAAAATCGCATAACCGGAAGTAGGTGTTTACTCTTGTGATTTTTCAGTTTTTTTCGATTTTTTCAAAAACGGTTCTAACGATTTTTTTTAAACTTTACTTTTTTATTAAATTTTTAATGCGTATTAATGTGAGATAGGTGATTTTCCAGTTGAATACTTCTAAAATGGGTTTCTTTTGTTTTCTTTCCTATTTTTTTTATTAACTCCTATTTTAAATAGAACACCCGGTATATTATTACATTTTTGAATTCAGCTTAAAATTCCAGAGAAAATTTGTCTCTTTAACTAACACTGTATTTTGTACCGTTTTTGTAAAATTTGTAATTTTTGAAAATTTTTGACAAATGCTTAAAAATTTGAAATCAAATTTTTGGCTAATTATAAGATCACTGTAAAAGAAAGTTGTGTGCGTGTATCACACCAGATTTTTCACTATACTATAACCTAGTTTGCTTATCAACAGTTACTTTTTCTTTTAGTTCTTGAATATACCAAAAACTTGTAAATATGTTAAGTTTGAAATTGTTTTGTTCTTATTTCGTTTTTTTTTTTGATAAATGTGTTGTCTTAATCTTTTATTAATATAACTTTCAACAAATGTTAAATGTTTACTTACACCATTTATATTTTTTCAATCATGTAAGTATAGAAAATTAAAAGTGTTTAAATAACTATACCTACATTTTGATTTAAAAAACTAGTTATGTACCAATTTTAAGTTAAGTAGTTATAGTAAATCTTTGCTACGGCACTGAGGTCAAACTCGGTTACTTTTCAAGTGTGTAAATTTACTACAAACTTTTAAACATGCTGACTGATAAGTCAAGTTTTAAGACATTCAATCCCATAGTATAGATTAATTTTGCCTTTTTTATTTCCAGCGAGCTCAATAGCAATAAGATCTCTCTTATTCTACTTACCTTCGTGGTTAAGGAAAATATAGTTTACTGAAAAGCCAATTTTTTCACACAAATCAACAACGTTTTCTCTAAAAGGCACCGCTGACTAATAATAAACATAAATACTAAATCACAAATTAAATAGCTGTTTCTACTTTGTTTATATTATGAGGAATAATGTACATTTACACGAAAAAAGCTACTTCTACTACGCATTTATTTTAACAATAGTGAACTCGTACAGGCGCAGCAGTTCCTATGACGCATTAATGCTACCAGTCTAATACACAGACGTCACAGTGCTGCCGCTATTTACCAATAATATCAATTCACTTCCACATCTATTAGTAACGACGCCTTCGTGATGACAACCTACTGCAAATATGCTCAAGTGCAAGGCGCATCAAACTCAGGAAAGCGTGCTTTTATGTCAATAGTATTACAGTATATTTATATGGTATGCAATCACCCACTTGCAGTGATGACTAAAGAATGGCAGTTGCGAAATTCCTAAATTGGGTTTTCCCAGTTCAGATCGGCAGTGCCTCCAATGTTGCGTCACTTGATGTTACAATCGTTTTCTTTTAGGATTTCGACACTGTGCAGCTATGGTATGCGATAAGATAGTATTTCCTTTGGTTCAACGATGGGAAATTCATTAGTAGCCTCCTTATATTAGCGGTTTTGGTATCTCTTTCACACTAGTACAACCAATGTTTCCTGTAGTTGTTTTGCAGACAAGAAATGAACCGGCATCCAGGACCATATCTGCAGCCGCATGCCGCCTGTTGAAAAGATCGCTGTTTTTGGCTAGCCCATTCCTGGCTTGGTTAGGATTTTCGGCGATCGATCGACGTTGAGGACTTACAGCAGAGGTGAGATTTTGTTTTGTTATTTCATATATCGGATTCCTGACGTCGTAGTTGCAATAGCGAAGCGCTTCTCTGCGTTCGGCATCAATTAATTTCCAGTTATCAGCAGCACAGATGTAACAGAACGGGTTGACTTTATTTTTCCCCGTTGTATTTTATTCCTCGTGGTAGCTCATGCCAGAGGTTCGTCGAGCACTTCACCCAAAAAAAGAAGTCAAATAAAAATATCTATTTACACTAAGTTTACAACGAAAAGAGAATATTGTTAAAATAACTCAACTGAAATGCATTTGTACAATATGTAATATTCACATATAAATTGTCGATTCCTGGGCTTGCCCCGCTCCTGGCAATGCGCAACCAGATTGACCCTTGGTGCCGGGTGAATACTAATGCTAACTGGAGGAGTTGCCTGGACCATCTCTGCCGGGTGGGGACTCAAGATGGTTGGCTTTTATGCTTTAAACAAAAACAAAAGTATTTGTTCCTAAATTTGTGCAGTACGAGCTTATTTGCGAGGTTGGTTTCTTGACCTTTACAAACGTAGTAAACGAAAATGAACCCGGAATTGTGAGTTCTTGTTCAAACTCAGTGCTTGGGCTTTTGAAGGTCGCTGCAGGTGGTGGGTTTACCTTCCAGGCGGAGTACGCCGATGCAGGAGTCCTGCAGGAAGTTTGCCGTATATTCAGAATCAGCTCGGCGGCGGTCTTAATGGGTTTGTAGGAGCAATGATCGTATATGTACAGAGGGCTCTCGAGAAATATTCACCTTGTGCACCGAATCGGCGCTAAGTCGAGATCCAGAGCTATGTAAGGGTTTTTTTAAAATGAGGGTTAAATATGTGGATCTCGCGAAAATATACTTAGTGCTATTCTAGTCAATTACTAAATATATTATCTAATTATTCCGTTTATGCCACGCGAGTCAATCGTTTCGTAATTTTTACAGTGTGAAAGTTTTAAATTTCTGTCGAATTTGACGTTACAATGCTGCTTATGTCTTAATTAAAATCAGCGTCAAGCTTACTAAAATATGTTTTGCATGTTTATCTTTTTCTTACTTAAAGATTCTGCTAATTCATTCTATCTAGTTGCTATTATTTAGTTATGAGCCCTTCGGTATCTTAATATAATCTACATCAAACTACAATATCCTTGGAAATGGACATACTTTTGTTTTTATATTTACATGTAATTCAAGAGCTATACAGGCTGCCCAACTGAAATGTACGCAACTTTAAGCAGGTGAGTATGCAACACACATTACATTTCAATGGCGATTACAGTCTAGATGTAATGTGTGTTGCATACTCACCTGCTTAAAGCTGCATACATTTAAGTTGGACACCCTGTATATCTAACAATATTCACACAAGTATTATCAGTCAATATTTAGAAAAAAATTAAAGTCCCTTTGTCATTGTGGGAGTTCAATCACATATGTCGTACATTACTATTCCAAGAGAGAGGAAGTTATTCACTTTTCCGTATTATTGGTTTATGTCATTGTATTATTGTATTTTTTACATACTTTTGGGCTAACTCTTTTTATACATACCATGTATTTTGTTTTGCCGTCATTCATTTTGAAGCCGCGTCTTTCTGATGGCCCAGGTAAATTTCATGCTAAACGTCGTAGTTCCTACCTCGTTTTCGTTACAAGCTTTCTCATTCGTCTGTACCTTCTTCACATCGTCCTCCTTTTTGTTAGGTCAGTTTGAAAATTGACGCTGCCACTGCTTTTTATGCACAAAGAAGAAGAGTTCGGTAATTCATCCCGTCGAAAAGTTGACAATTATGGTCCGTTGATGGCAACATAAATAGGCTCGGCTGAGCTCACCCTGGGTCGTAGGCTATTGTAGATTTTTCTTTTCTGGACCGTCTGGAAAATCTTGGGCGCCAGGATTCTAAATCTTAATCTTCGAGCCTCGAGTTCTTCATGCACCGGATACCAAAATGCATAAGCTAACAGAACCAAAATAAAACCAACCAAATGCAGCAAAACCATTTATTCTCACGCCCTCAACGCAGCAGACCTAATTAAATTGAACTACAGAGAAATAACATATTCGCTACAAGAAATATAAACAAATAGTCATATACAAATATCCCATCATTTATGAACATATAAACAAATCTTTCATCTAACCCAAAATGTAAGACAAATACAGTTGGTTTAACGACAAACCAATAGCTCGCAGCAAGTTGCAATAATGAAAATTAATGTACACGGAATACCTTTATACCAACGTACTTGTTAGCAACAATTTAATGATTCAACTTAACAGTTTTGGATCGACGTTACCGAGCTCTATTAGCTACGCGATAATCTTAGGCAAAATGGTTAGCCTAATTACATATATTGTAAACAAGAGCAGTTTTAAAATATACCGCTGGGTGGGATGCGACTCATGATCATGATTCGGTTACCGTACGCTGTTCTGCAGTTGATCTTGGTCAAACGATTATAAGCTAAACTAATAGACGACCCTAGTAAACGATTATTCACGCAAATTATGAGCCAAACAATAATTTCACTAGCCCTCGAGCGAGCAAATCGGTTTTACAATTGTAACAGTAAATTAATGTACTCAGCTGAGATATCAACGCGATAACTATTCTGATAGGCAATTGTTAAATGTGAATTGTAATGTTTTACTAATCACTACGCACTACGCTATATCTCGGAGCACGTCCTCGTCGAATAATTCGAACCGATGATAAAATACTAAGAGACCTGACCTTATCTACAGCATACGGACGATCCAGTTCCAAGATTATTAATTGGCAGAACCAAACCGTCACAGCAGAACTTGAGGGGCTGCGATACTGCTGTAGCCAAAACAGATTACGATATTCTTAGCCCTTCTGCCTTCCGATTTCCAACTTCTTAAAGCCAACATTTTCCCTAGCAGGACGTCATGCGATCCTATGGTAGCGAACGAAGCAGGGAACCATCGGGCAGGCCCCACAAAAGAACGGATGGGTAGAATGCGAAGCTAATATGCAAGCTCGACAAAAGGGATGCAAGACCAAAAGAAAACGAAAAGCCCTGAAAACGTACAATAAAATTACGAAAACGTACAACGAAACCTCGTTCTCATACGTACTAAGTTGTTGAGCGGCTTCTTGGTTAATTCCGATATTCGGATTTCTTCTCGTTCTCCCAAATTGATTAGTTTAGCAACGTAATTAAATCCAGTCAAAACTATACCTTATATTGCGAATAAAACTCTATATTCACAATTGCCACAATATAAATATGTTACTTTGCGAAGTAGATCCCAAATTTTGGCAGTAATATATCTCCTCAAAATAACTTAACGCGCTTCTTTAACGTTTCGGGCGAACCGTTCAAATCGAAATCCCAATTCTTGGAGTCTCGCGGAAGTTCCAGTTCAAATTATCGCCGGCCACCTGCGAGCGAGCGGACCAGCCGTGCTTGCATATTCGATAAGCACGAAATACGAGGGAAAAATTAAAATTAATTAACTAATGCAAGTTAATTGTTACAAACTTGGCAGGCTGGAAATTTCTGGGAAATGGACAGCCTAAAAGTATCTCATAACAGAAACGGAAATGACTTGTTACGTGAAAGAAACCAAAACAATAAAAACGAGACATTCGTAATAACTTTCGGATCAGAAGCCCAAAAGAAAACCCTCAACCCAAATATCCATACACTAATCAAAACCAAATTACGCCAAAACGTTATAATAAAAAGAAGAAACCAATATAGAGAATTCGACTACGGAGGATCATAGACAGGCTTCAAATCTTGAACATGCCAAACGCCTCTGTCCAATTCTTCTTCGTCTCTGAGCTGATAAGTATTTAGCCCAAGTCTTCGATGAACGATGAAAGGCCCTAAGTACTTTGGTCCAAGTTTGGCATTATAGTATTCTGTAGCATTAGATAGGCTTTTATTCTTACGCCAGACGCGTTGTCCGGGAACATATTCTACAGGACGTCTTCTGAGATCATAAGTTAGTTTATTTCGTTCGTAAGCACCTTGAAGCTTTTTACTGAGGTCTGCATACATAGTCTGAAATCCTCGCTTCTTTCGCTGAATTTCATTTTCAAAAACAACCTCTCGATTATCTTCTTCATTTAGTTGATGTTGATGCTCTCTCCCGCTAATCTTGTGTTCTTTCCCGAAGTTTACATAATAAGGCGTGTATCCGGTAACTTCGTGTTTGGAGGTTCGAATAGCACAACCAATAGATGCTAAATGTTCATTCCAATGCCGTTGATTCTTTCGAATATACGACGACAACACGGCTGCTCCATCGAAAAACACAGTATCCAACATTTTTTGTGAAATTGAGCTGAATGTTCATATGTAGATACTGTGTTGTCCCGCATCTTTCTAGCTAATCAGATTTGAGCTATCTATACTGGTTACCTATTTACAGCTACCCATAAACACAGTATCTACATGAATTTCGTCTGTTCTCCAATTCAAAACACAGCAAGTCATTATAATGTTCAAAAGAACCAAAGAAAACACAGTATCTGGTAGTTACTGTGTTTTAGAAAAAACACTTAGAGCAAACCTTTTTGTCAAAATTCTGTGTATAACACAGTATCTACGAGATACTGTGTTTTGTTGCAGACATGCTCACTCAACGTACCTACATAACCTTAATTTCTGAGTAATTCATAAATTTTGGTTATTTTTATTGTTTTTGTATTTGTTTAAGTTGTCCAGCATATCTTTTTGATAAAAAAAATCGTGTAGCTATGGTAAAAAAAATAATAAAACTGTTCTTGTAGATACTGTGTAGAAAATTAATTTAATCCTCACTTCCGCCCACCCATTGGATTTAAAAACACAGTACCTACATTTTACCATGAAACTTTAGGGTTGCAAGATTTTTGGTCAGACAGTAAAAATTATACCTTAATACAGACTGCAAATATACGGGATTTAACTTTGGGAATGCATGCAGAGTGTGGGGCCATCGATCTAAAGTGTTTCCTTGTTTCCCACAATTTTACTCATTATCACATACTGTGTTATTCGATGGAGCAGCCGAACATAGTTTTTACGACGCGGTTCACTCTTTCCGTGGGGGTAGTACAGAGCCGTAAAAGAAATTTTTACATGGTAATTGTCGCAAAGGCGTTGAAACTCCTTGCTCTTCATTTGAACTCCGTTGTCGCAAATTATATACTGAGGCGCTCCATATACTAAAAATATTCCTTCTTCCACACTTACTAAGGCTTTCGCTTTAGCAGAACGAAGTGGAAACATCACTACATATTTGCTGAAATAATCAGTTGTAACCAATATATGAGTATACCTTGGGTTGACCTAGGTAACGGGCCTATAAAATCTAGACTAATTAGTTGCCACGGTTCAGTAACGGGAGATCGGGTTCCCATTAATCCTGCAGGAGCTTTTTGTTCCGGTTTGTGTTCAGCACAAATCCTGCATGACTTCACATATCGTATTACATCAGCTCTCATCTGAGGCCAGTAATATTTGCCTCAGATTTTCCAAAATGTTTTGTAGATACCAACGTGTCCTGGAGTAGGGTGGTCATGGCAGCGTCGAAGTAATTCAGACCTTTCGTCTTTTGGAATAACACGTTTCCAATAGTCAGATTCTTGACTTAATTCAGGTATTTTGCACTTAGTATATTTGAAAAGAATTCCGTTATGGAGTCTCCAAGACGGATATGCTTATGGGTTTGTTGAAACCTTTTGAATCATCTTCTTATACCACCGGTCTTTAAAGTGAGGTTGATCTTCGTCGTCGACTTGAACAGTGTCAACTGAAACGGGCACGGATCTAGAAAGAAAATCAGGCACCACGTGCTCTCTACCTTTCCTATGGATCATATCGAAATCGTAGGGTTGTAGACGAAGTGCCCATTTAGCTAATCTGCCTTGTGGGTCTTTGGGGCGATTAAGCCACAGTAAACTATGATGGCCGGTAATGACAGTAAAACGCACTCCTTCTAAGTAATGTCGGAGTTTTTCAACCGCCCATATGACTGCCAAACATTCTCGTTCAGTGGTAGAAAAGTTGCGTTCCTGGCGTGTGAGACTACGAGATAGGAAACAAATGACTTTCTCAACTTCTTCGTGCTTCTGGATAAGGACTGCTCCGATACCATACGCAGAAGCATCAGTTTGCAGAATAAACGGACGATCAAAATCTGGACATCTAAAAACAGGTGCTGTAACTAACTGCTCCTTAATCTTCGTGAAAGCCTCGTCACACTCCGGGGACCAATTCCAACGTACATTTTTCTTCATTAAATTAGTTAATGGCGAGATGATAGAGGTGAAATTGGGTACGAAGCGGCGGTACCACGAAGCCATTCCTATAAATCTTCTTACTACTGCAACGTTCTCCGGTGATACTATTTTCAAAATTGCTTCCACCTTTTCGGGATCAGGACGTAACCCATATCGATCAACAACATAACCCAGATACTTTAATTGGGACTTGCAAAATTGACACTTACCAACGTTGACATTAAGCTTAGCTTGACTCAGACGATCTAGAACCGTTTCTAAAGTTCGGAGATGGTTTTCAAAATCTTGCGATACAATGATAATATCATCGAGGTAAACCATGACTGACGGCTATAAATCGGCGCCTAGAGCGGTGTCGATAATCCTCTGCCAAGTGGCACCAGCGTTTGACAAACCGAATGGCATCCTCTTAAAATGATACAAACCGCGACCAGGGACAGTAAAAGCTGTACATTCTCTAGAAGATGGCGAAAGCGGTACTTGCCAATATGCTGATTTAATATCCAAACTGGTCA
Source organism: Agriotes lineatus (assembly GCA_940337035.1). Lineage (NCBI taxonomy): Eukaryota > Metazoa > Arthropoda > Insecta > Coleoptera > Elateridae > Agriotes > Agriotes lineatus. Next base: position 27,326 of record CALNHX010011444.1, read on the forward strand.
AATATTTAGCATCCCGCAGTTTATCTAGTATAGCAGATACATATGGCAAGGGATAGGCGTCCTTTTTAGTGACTGCATTAAGTTGCCTGAAATCTATACAAAATCTGTAAGAATCGTCTTTCTTTCAAACTAAACACACGGGAGAAGACCACGCACTCTTCGACGGTTCAATAACATCTAGTTGAAGCCTGTTTTCTAGTTCGGCGTCTATTATCTTCTGTTTATACGGCGAGACCGGATAATATCGCTGCTTAATCGGATTATCTCCTGGAAGTAATTCTATTTCATGTTGTCCTATATTGGTACAACCCACAGTAGTCGACAGATGCTTCAGCTTTTCTTCTATGAGCCGGTCCAATCTACCCTTTTGCTCTGGAGTTAAAGATTTCTCATCTTGTATACTAGAAACGCTATGTTGCGGTTGTTCTGATGAAAACTGCCAAATATTTTGTCCCAGATCAGCTATAATGTCCATGGCTAACCAAAAATCTACACCAAATATTAAAGTTTGGGGAATACTGGGAATTACCAAAACGTCTAAAATTCGAACCTTTCCTTCAAGAACCATGGGTGTTGAAATAACACCTATACTAGAACATCGCTGACCATTGGCCACGGTACATATCGACTTCTGAAAATGCAATTTCAAACCTAGGTCATTTAAAATTTTTAAACCTGGACCTCCAACTATCGTGCAACTGGCTCCCGAATCCAATAAACCTAAAATCTTATAACCTAATACAGTCACTTCCAAATAAGGACGCTGATCACCTTGAGCGTGACAAAGAACGTAATCTAAAAGAATCTTTTGTCGATCATTTGAAGATAAAGTTGTTTTGGTCGACAAATAAGAAACGGAGACAACTTTACGACCGGTCAGTGTCTCCGATACAAGTTTCCCGAATTGGTACAATCTGGACAATTCCTGGAAGTAAATCCGTGTTTACCGCAACGGTAGCATAGTAACCGTTTAGATTCGGAGCAATTGCGTACAGTATGGCCGACCTTCTGACAATTCCAGCAAGTGCGGGTAGCAACAGCAGAAACAGCGGACGACGGAAATTCTTCATTGTGGGAACTGGATTCGTTTCTGGAAATATTCGAATCGATAGCAGCTAAGCGATGGAACTTCTTGGATTTCTGATAAGCGAGACCTGGCTCTAAGGTATGATAGGTACATGAAGGAGGTTGACGAAATCTACTCGAACGGATATATGCGTCTTCGATCGATTTGCATATACGGGTCAACTCTTCTATTGATTTGGTAGCCTGTAAAGCCAATTGAGTTTGAAGGAACGGTTGTAAATTCCTTCGAATTAAGTTTACACGAGAGGCTTCCGGTGGGGAAGTGGGTAAACGCCTAAATAAATTTTCCATGATGGCTATATACACCGCTACAGGTTTTTCAGTTCCTTGAGTACGACATCTGATCTCCTCCCAAAGACTTTCTTCGTAGTCACAAGGTAAGAATGCTTTTTTCAATCGAATCACCAACTCGTCCCAATTACTAACTGAATTTCGAATGGAACGATACCAGATTAAAGCGTGCCCAGAAAACAGTTCGACGGCAGCCGTATATAATTGTTGTTTGGTGACACCTCGGGCATTCCTTACTTCGTCTAGTCTATCTAGAAAATCGCATAGTCCAGCTTCTCCATCATAGCGGATGTTCCATTTATTAATGGCCAGATAATTAGAAGTCAGGGATGATGTAGTTTGAGGTAGCATAGTGCTACTGAACATTGACGAGCGACAAACAGTAGCCGGGTGCGAAGGAGCGGAACCAATATTAAAGCCTCTGAAGGCAGTTTCAATGTCTTCTACACCGGGATGAGAAGGGATGGCGAAACGAACATGTGAACTTGATGGATATTCTTCTGGTGCTGCGTCTCTGCTCTGAGCACTGTTGTCCACGCTAACGGGTTCTAGTTCAATTAAGTTTGCGTCTTCGGTTGCACGTGGCGCTGCATTAACGATTTTTGATTCCAAATCGTCCAAAAGCATGAGGTACTTATTCACCAATGCATCTCTTCTAGTGAGGGTGACTTCATCGTTGCTCTGGTTTCGTTCTAAACGTCCATGTAAATGTAGCAGCCTCGTGCGAATCCGCTTATAATCCTTCGCGGAGATTCCATCCTCGAATGTCGGTATTTCAGCTTCAAACAAGTTCAGTTTTGCTTGACATACCTAACTCTTCGTCCACGTCCATCTCCACATTGGGAAAATTAGCATTTGTCGAAGTCTCGAGGTTCAAACGAGCCCTAAGAAACTTACGCTTGTTGTGCACATTGCCCTGAAAAACTATGCCGCGAATACGCAGTTCGTAATCAAGTTCATCTACCAATAGTCTATTAATCTCCATGTTGTATACTAAACTGACAAAACAACTACCCTATAAACTAATCAACACCAATACTATACAATCAAAGAACACACAAAGAGCCAAATATCTACAAAGTAAATAATTAAAAAGTATATGCTAAAATACTGCAACCCCAGCGAAGACCTTATTCTTCGAATTGGTAGGAAGCTGTAAGAGAATAAAGAACAAAAAAAAACTAAAGCAAGGTAACTGTAATAAGGCAACTGCGAAGGGGCCCCAGCACGTTGGGCGTCAAAATTTATGTCACGGATGCTTATACATAAGTTGACAATTATGGTCCGTTGATGGCAACATAAATAGGCTCGGATGGTCTCACCCTGGGTCGTAGGCTATTGTAGATTTTCCTTTTCTGGACCGCCTGGAAAATCTGGGGCGCCAGGATCCTAAATCTTAATTTTCGAGCCTCGAGTTCTTGATGCACCGGATACCAAAATGCATAAGCTAACAGAACCAAAATAAAACCAACCAAATGCAGCAAAACCATTTATTCTCACGCCCTCAACGCAAATCCCAAATCGCAATAACAACAGCAGACCTAATTAAATTGAACTACAGAGAAATAACATATTCGCTACAAGAAATATAAACAAATAGTCATATACAAATATCCCATCATTTATGAACATATAAACAAATCTTTCATCTAACCCAAAATGTAAGACAAATACAGTTGGTTTAACGACAAACCAACAGCTCGCAGCAAGTTGCAATAATGAAAATTAATGTACACGGAATACCTTTATACCAACGTACTTGTTAGCAACAATTTAATGATTCAACTTAACAGTTTTGGATCGACGTTATCGAGCTCTATTAGCTACGCGATAATCTTAGGCAAAATGGTTAACCTAATTACATATCCTGTAAACAAGAGCAGTTTTAAATTATACCGCTGGGTGGGATGCGACTCATGATCATGATTCGGTTACCGTACGCGGTTCTGCAGTTGATCTTGGTCAAACGATTATAAGCTAAACTAATAGACGACCCTAGTAAACGATTATTCACGCAAATTATGAGCCAAACAATAATTTCACTAGCCCTCGAGCGAGCAAATCGGTTTTACAATTGTAACAGTAAATTAATGTACTCAGCTGAGATATCAAGGCGATAACTATTCTGATAGGCAATTGTTAAATGTGAATTGTAATGTTTTACTAATCACTACGCACTACGCTATATCTCGGAGCACGTCCTCGTCGAATAATTCGAACCGATGATAAAATACTAAGAGACCTGACCTTATCTACAGCATACGGACGATCCAGTTCCAAGATTATTAATTGGCAGAACCAAACCGTCACAGCAGAACTTGAGGGGCTGCGATACTGCTGTAGCCAAGGCAGATTACGATCTTCTTAGCCCTTCTGCCTTCCGATTTCCAACTTCTTCAAGCCAAAATTTTCCCCAGCAGGACGTCATGCGATCCTATGGTAGCGAACGAATCAGGGAACCATCGGGCAGGCCCCACAAAAGAACGGATGGGTAGAATGCGAAGCTAATATGCAAGCTCGACAAAAGGGATGCAAGACCAAAAGAAAACGAAAAGCCCTGAAAACGTACAACGAAACCTCGTTCTCATACGTACTAAGTTGTTGAGCGGCTTCTTGGTTAATTCCGATATTCGGATTTCTTCTCGTTTTCCCAAATTGATTAGTTTAGCAACGTAATTAAATCCAGTAAAAACTGTACCTTATATTGCGAATAAAACTCTCCAATATATTCACAATTGCCACAATATAAATATGTTAGTTTGCGAAGTAGATCCCAAATTTTGGCACTAATATATCTCCTCAAAATAACTTAACGCGCTTCTTTAACGTTTTGGGCGAACCGTTCAAATCGAAATCCCAATTCTTCGAGCCTCGCGGAAATTCCAGTTCAAATTATCGCCGGCCATCTGCGAGCGAGCGGACCAACCGTGCTTGCATATTCGATAAGCACGAAATACGAGGGAAAAATTAAAATTAATTAACTAATGCAAGTTAATTGTTACAGGTTGATCAGTTAGCGTTAAGGTTGCCCGAGGTGTGAGCGTTACCGTTTTGTGAATGTGGCTATTGGGAAAGACTTACCGTGCCAATTTTGGCACATTACAACCTTTGTCGTATATATTCCTTTTCCTTTGAGTGCCGAGCACTTTCATATCGATAACCGATCGGAACTTGTTACGGTATAAATTCATCAGATCGACATAGGTCGTATTGATTGTTCAAAAACGGGTACAAACTACAGGGTTCGCCGGCTTTACTAAAAAGAACACAGATCTTAATGTGTTGGAGCAGATTTCGTTGCTCCGATTCCTCGCACTTGGCTCAGTCGGGAAGGCGTGGTTCGAGAGTACAAAGAAAAACCGGCGGCACTTACCCTGATGGA
>CALNHX010011445.1:0-32083 GCA_940337035.1 Agriotes lineatus
ATGTTCTACGCAGAAAAACGTATAATATCAGTCCTTCTCAGAACTAACCAAGAACACCTGAAGACGCGAGTAGATCAAAACTCCCGAAACGTTGTGTGATTTACACTCTAGACAGTGGAAAAAGTCTGAAAAACATATCATAATAGATCACTGCCAAAAAATGACATTCAGAGAACAACTATATACAGTGTGTATCAGCCGAATGCAATAAATACAATATCTCTATATTTTAACACTTGTCACTGATATGCCCAACCACATCAATCGATTTTGGTTGTAGGGGATATTTATGGCCTATTGGTTTCACTAATGGCTCAGGTGACTTCTGCCGGTGACGTCACCGACATTTTTTTAAATGAGACGGTATGCCAAATGGCACATCCTTGGAAAGGGCATTCAAAGGGGAATTCAGCACTGTGTCTGGTTTTTGAATCTCATTCGAAATTAACTAGGAAAAAATAATTTAAAAAATATTAATAAATACAAATAAATTACAATTACAGTTAATGTAAGAGATGCTCGAAATGTTCCCCTTGTACGTCCTGGCAACACCCCAATCTGAAATAAAAGTGGTTTCTGACATTATTTAGCATCTGTGGCGTCATAGATCTAATCCTATTTTCAAGTCAGCTAAATCGTGTGGTTTAGATTTGTAAATAGTGGTCTTGAGATATCCCCATAAGAAAAAAATCTAGGGGATTAAGGTCTAGTGACCTCGCTGGCCATTCTAGCTGTCCAATCCAACGATTTGGAAAGACAAGGTCAAGATATTGACGGACATCACGATGGTAATGCGGTGGCGCTCCATCTTGTTGGAACCATGTGTCCGCTGGTATTTGTGGATTTCTTTTGTTGGGATACAAATTTCTCAGTGACGGCATTATACGATTTTAAAGAAGACCCAAGTAATTTGCACCATTGAAGTCCTCATTCAAAAATAATGGGCCAACGATATGGTCTCCTATGATACCTGCCCAGACAGTCACCTTTTCAGGTTTTTGGGTATACGTCTCTCTCATCGAGTGAGGATTTTCTGTGGCCCAATTTTGATGATGGAAATGACTTACAAAGAAGTTTGAATTCAAATAGATCCGAGGATTTGATGTTAGATTTGGATGCCGATCTTCTTAACTAAATCTTATAGGTCCATATGGGTTTGAATGCTACTTTATGGACCAGTAGTTTGTCGTCGAGTGAAAAATGTTTTCGGAGTTTCCAGCCTAGTTGTGACACCTGTCAGATCTCAGTGTAGCATGTCAGTCCCTTATCCGTATCTACATGAATTCCGACATAGTTGACGTCTGCAGTAATAACCTGTGGAGACATTTAGTAAATGTCACGTCGACTGACTCCAACTCATTGGTTTTGATAAGAAAATGACAATATCATCTGTATATTATTGCAGTGATTGTCATAGTATTTAGCTAGATTGGCAGTATATATGGGATCCCAAGGTGGTGCCCTGTGGTAAGCAAGTTTGCACTTGGACCAACCCAGTCACTTCATCGCATAACACTTGAAAATGTAATTTTTCCAGATACAACTTCAGAAATATAGGTAAAGAATGAGATAAATTCGCCTTGAGTTTAAATGATAATGTTGTCGAAGACCAGTTGAAGTACCATCTGATAGTTCAAACTGAACAGCGCCAATTTTCCAATTTTTTCTTTATGTATTACTTAATTTGCTTGTTTTTTTTTGTAAAATAAATGTCTACAGTGTGTAAACGAAAATGTACATAGGGAAAATATAATGTTCAAAATTATGATGAATCGACTATAGCTGTTATTATGTAGTAACATAGCAACGTTGTTTGTTTTATTGTTCGTGCAATGAGAGAAAAGCCAGCGTACATAAATCAAACAAGTAGAGACACTCACTGTCGGGTCCTTTGATGTCAAAATACCGATTTGGATGACCTTGAACGGCTCCTTGGGGGGGGGGGGTACTTTCCGATGGTACTAACAGATGGGGCCACTACTTTATCACATATGATTGGTAGCAGAGCTAGTAACTGGCTCTGATTGGTAGAATTTTGTGCTGCTATCTGATAGTCAAGTTTGGACACATTTGGAATGAGTGTCTTTACTTGTTTGATATATGTACTCTGGAAAAGCTTGGAGAAATAGGGATATTGTTGGTGGCACTGTCAGACTACGTCAAATTTGAGGTTAGAAGGTTAGATTTTATGTCAGTCTGTGTCAAATAACAAACAAAACCTAAACTGCTAACCTGAAATTTGACATAGACTGCTAGTGCCACCGTCAATACACTTCAGTAGTGCCAAACGTATAACACGAATCTCTCGTTACGTGGACAATAAAACAAACAACGTTGCCATGTTACATGACCACAGATATAGTTGATCCTTCGTAATTTTTAACATTTCATTTTCCCTATGTATGACATTTCCGTTTACACACTGTATATTATTATTATTAAATAGTAATCCCTCTTGTCACACCTTACCTAATGCTTCGCTGACACTCAGAAAAGTGGGCGCTCTCTTTTCAAAACTATTATCTATGACATCGGTGTATCTGTTCGTGTGTGAAATGGGAACCAAATCTTCTTCTGAATGTACCGTCATTGAAAAGGGAGTAGATTTTCTAGGAGTTTTGATAAGGCTAAAAGTAAACTGATTAGTCTGTAACACTCTGGGTTTTGCGAGGGCTTATCCAGTTTTTGGATCCTAATAATTTGATTGGTAATTATAGTTATCAAAAATTTCTTGAAACCCCCCACCACACAAATATTTAACAACTGCTAAATACGTATTTCGACATCCACGCTGTCACAATTGTGATTTGGTCACGAGTACATCGTTGCCTTTTCGCTGTGTAAGTTTTTCGTAGCTACCGATGATGACAGCGTGGCTGTCGAAATACCTATTTAGCAGTTGTTAAACATTTGTGTGGTGAGGGGTTTTAGGAATTTGTGATATTTTCAAACCACAGGCTCCAGCAGTGTTTTATAGTTATCGAGGTAAAACCTATTCTTGGTAGTCGTATTTCACCTAGGTGCTTTATTAGAATGAAAGAATTAAATCATTTCTGTATTTTCCATTGTTCTAAAAGGCTTTATTTTTATTAGTGGTGAAACTTGGTAGGGTGATTCCTAATATTCATAAATTGTTTCATCTTTTTCAGATGGTACTCTGTTGGTAAATGTTTTTTCTATGTTATTACTCGAACAGATATTGTTTCGTTTGGGCATTGGTGACCCTTGCTGAGGGTTTCGTTGTTTAAGATTTGGTCGCCATTCACTCGGAATCATCAAAATTAGTGGATGCCACTGTCTGCAAATATTCAGAAAAATTGTCGTTCTTGAGAGTTTGTATAAGTTCTTTAAACTTGTGTATCATACATTTTAAATCGTCTTGTCCTCTGGGCACTGCATCATTGTTATGTCATTCTGCGCCATATTTTTGGAGCCAACTTCTAGGGTTGCTTCCCAGGATTCCCCTCAAATAATAATTCAGTATTGGAATGCCGAAAAGCAGATGATCTATACATGAATTTTGAGGTTTCCTCTACCCAGAAAAGCTTCTAAGGCAATATTAAGTTAGAAGAACTATAATTACGTGCTAATGCTAACTGTGCAATTAAGATATATCTTAAGGGCACAGAGACAGCTGTGCTCGAAAAAAACCAATGAATGAATACATTAGCAAATAATAACATGTGACGTGATATGAAAATACGTTAACTTCAAGTGGTCATTCATGCTAATCAACTAATTTAATATTCGATACTTGATACTGTAAATGCAAGTTTTACCATGAGATAATTTCATGGTATTGTTTTCGGTAAATATTATTACAAAGTGTGGCGCAGTCATGTTTTGGATTATCAATATGTATCCTCCTTTTTTGAGCTATGTAGTTAATAATTATCAAAAGGTCGTAAAACTCTACTTGTATTTATTTATTTATTTATCGAGGCATTCACAATTTGTCACTGTTCATTAACTACCACCTCCTGCAGATATTAGTATTAATGCTGATTTTATGAAACAGGATTAGAATTACATTGAGAAAAACGGTTGGATTCTTTTAAATAGATCTGGTACACCAATAATCTGGTAGTTTTTGATAAAAGAATTCCAAAATGTAATTATAAAAATTAATAACCTACCATGACTTTTTACGAGCATATCTGCCTATCAACTATAATAAATTCAGGTCATGGGGACACAGTAAAATCCATGTCTTAAAAATTAATAACCCGTAATATATGGCTGGCATTGTTGAATTGTTGGTAGTATACAAAATACATTGATTTATAGGTTCAATAATTGCGTATTAGAACTATGCCCCGTTCAGAAGGTAGTCGAAGTTTTAATTGAAATTACAGGAAGAGTGGAATAGTTTCTTGAAAGTTCGTTGGATTTTCAGAAATAACAAACCTGGAGGTTTTCCTAAAGTACGCACGAGTTTCATGGCCAACTAAGTGCGTTAATGAACCTAAATTACCAAAACATTCACATATTCAGGGGAATATAAATGAGTTTGTAAACTGCTAGGATGTTTACTTTATTAAAAGTTAATCAGTGCACCATGTCGAAAATTCTCTTGTGCTGTTTTGTAGCATTTTTGGCTGGATCTGTTCTGTCTTTGCCAGCCAAAGACGAAGGTGAGTCTTAGTAGTTTTTAACAGTAAACCAAAATATTTACTTTTATTAAATAGGTAAAAAACCTGGACACTGTTTCTACAATGGACTTAATATAAAACAAGGAACAACAGTTTCTGCCCCACCTGGGGAGTGCTCGAGTCTAACATGCCACACAGCAACCGAAGCTGAGGAAGAAATTGCAGCTTTACCGTGAGTCCTGTTTATTATTTCTTGAAATTTGATCGTGAGTATGAACTTTCAGATGTGGCTTATTTCTTCCTGAACCAGGATGTTACGCATCAGAACAGGACATGACTAAATCTTACCCAGATTGCTGTGCTCAGAGCATTTGCCCTGATAGTAATTAGAAAATTTTCTGTAGTTATAGCATATAAGTTACTTAAATAAAAAATATCAAATCTTTCTCTTAATAAATAACAACAACTTTAACAACCAATTTTCTAACCGCAGTTCTGCTAAGTACAACTTTGTTATTTCTAACAAAAGGAAGTTCTTCCTAAATGCCATACTGAAATTGTTTATTGTTTACAGAAAAGCATTAAGGAAATTGGTTTTCATTTAGCAGCTTAACGCGCTGTTGAGTGTTTTTTACCAGCGGATTAACAATAAATAATACAAACAAGCGATTTTAAAGCAGTGAAAGTATTAAAAGGTTCCGGTTTTGTGATTTTGCCTGAAACGTTCACGTTATTTCATTGACGTTTCACTTTGTTTTCTATGTACTTAAAAATTGTATTCTAGCGATGCTAATGAACTTAAAATAATTCCTATTACCAGCAGTTTAATTAGACGATGATTAATATACACAGTTAGGTACTATTTTGATCGCCACCTACTAATTGTCTACTTTACCATAAATGTTTTGCTATTACGTTAATTATAAAGTCCTCATTAACGTAGAATTACTATTTTTAAAAATAGATTGATATTATTATTAATAGTTTGATTTATTAAAACATAGAAAAATAGTAAATCTGAGTAGTTTCCATTTTTTAATTTGTTTACGTTTACAGATTACCTCTTTCTGACTATTGTCATGCAGTAGTTCTTATCAAACATACACCAATGTATTGCTTCTACTTTTTCCTTGGTCGTCCGACATTTCTTTCCCCCGTTGACATAGAATTCGATATTTGTCTAAGGTAATCGTTGTTCACGCATTTGTTATACGGGTTTGCTCCAGTTTACTTTATAATTTACACATAATTTCTACATACTTATCTTGTGGCGAGTAGCTTATATCCTTCCATAACAGTCTTGACTTTTTACTCTTTGGAAGTGGATGTATAGAGTAGTTTTACATTTTAAAAATATATAGTATTGTAGTATTTACTTTAACGCCCTTTATTTTGTGTTTGTAGATATTGCAGTCTCTCATTTAGTATTTTCATGGCTATATAAGCCTTTGAATAAATTAACAGCTTAAGTGTATTACGTTCTAACTATTTCCATCGAACCAACCCAAAGTTATTTTAAGGGGTCGCAACATATGTGCGTTTGGATCTAAAATTTGATAGAGGGTGGCATTCCACTGCGAGACTTCTGATGTGATTTTGAAGTGTAATTATGTGAATTAATAGAAGGGATGAAAAAAAAAGTTCTGTAATAGATATTATTGCTTGAGTAGCTCTTCAATGGAGGTTGGATATAGTTCCAGGGTGCAGCTGAATTGAACACCTTTCATTGTTAATATCATCACTATTGCCATGTTGGTGCCCAATCGGTGCCGCAATATAGTGCACTATTTACCTGGGATTAGCAAACATCCGGCGAGCTGATCACTAAACCTTAACCTGATAAGCAATAAGTGATCCAGGAAGAGCACCTGGATAGTCTGGGATGCTTATTTCCCACAAATGCCTTGTGTGTTCGATTTTCTGCAGAGGCGGCAAGCGCAGTAGCAGCCTGAAGATCACCCCTGATCGAGATATTCTACTTTATGCTACGTGGAAGTGTAAGTGCACCCCGCAATTTGGATGTTTGATGCTTACGAGCGAGTGTTGTGTGATACCCATGACTCATGAAATAAGCCACTAAACGCCTTGCCCTCCCAGTGTTGTGTTTCTGATCCACAATTGCTAGACCGAAGAGACGATTCGGAATTTGTGGTAAGTCGCCATCCTGTAGTTTATGTATGAGGCCCAGTCTCAATCCACGAAAAATAAATTTGCCCCGAATCCAAAATCAATATGCCTACATTAGTTTATACGTATTTTTCATCTGTCCCATTTGCAGATCACAACTATTCGTACAGATACGAATTTATACAGTTTTGAAGGTTTTTATGTACCAACAAGAAACTTTTTTACATTCCGTCATATGTAGGTTAATCAATAACAACAATACTGGTACTGAAACACAATTTACATAATTGCTAATACTTGGTTTTAGTACATTTAAAAACACAAATGACACAAACAATTAGATTATATTCAGTATTACATGAAATATTAATAAATCACTAACGAATGTAACCGTAAATATCAGCAGTTTTTTCATTCACACTAGCTGGTTAACATGTTTGTATAGCATTGCTTTAAAACACTTAAAATGGGGATCGATATGAAAACGAGGCTATTTTTATTGCTACCTCTTTCTTGGCCACAGTACAGAATTTAACACGTAAAATTTAATACTGTTACAACTACTATAACAGATAAAGCCAGGCAAGTTAAACATTTTCAAGTCAGAAGAGCAGTTACTAGAACATGTAAGTAAAAATTAAAATACCCCTACTTTTATTAGGTCATAACTTTGTAATAAAAGATAGGTATTGAAGTCAAAATCACATAAAGTCATTGCCATTGGGGGCACTTAATTCAATCCATATTGTGTAACCGAAGCGATTGGGATGAAAAATAGCAACTTTGAACATCAACTACTGCCGGGGTCAATAAATTCCGGCCATTTTTAAAAATCTTTTGTACATTCCCCGCTTTGTTAGTTTCATTTAAGGAAGGCATAATAATTTATGAAGTAACTGAATAGAAATCAGACAAGACAACAAACATGTAATGACACTTCATCGATATAGTGATTTACTAATTAGTCAGAATTAAACAACTTAAAGTCGGGGTCGGTAGCTCAGTGGCAGCATCCTGACTACTGATCTAAGGGTCGCGTGTTCGATTCCCGGTCCCGGTGAGGTTTTCAATACAAAAATGCAGATGAAAGCCTCTACAGAATGTCATCATTCGGAAGTGATGTAAAACCGTGGCTCCCATGTTACTACGATGAGTAGCATGTAAAAGATCTCTTGCTAAGGTTGGAACTCCTTAGTCTCGGCAAAACTCTAAGTAGGACATTTGACCATTAACAAACAAACAAACAAACAACTTAAATGAAACTAAACCCCCCCAGAGGTGGCCTGAACTTATTGACCAAGCCAGTATTAGTGGTATATGCGAACTAACAAAGAGAAATACATTGAACAGTGCAACAATTTGCAATTGAACTATGTTCATTTGTTAATTCGAGAAAGTAGAGAAACACATGTGTTTTTCTTGCATTGGTGTTTGTACAAACTTAATTTGAACCCTCTTGTATACCAATACGTTGGGCCACTGGCAACTTTTGACTGCGCGTGATGACGTTATTCTTGTAGAGTGCGCTCTGCCACCGATCTGTATTACCACGATGGTAATCCAAGTCGGTTTGTACACCAACTCGGTGGTATTTTAGTTCGGTGACATACCATATATTTGTTACAAACTTTAAAAGTCGGTAGTAAACCAAGTCGGTGGTAGTTTGAGTCGGTAGTGTTCAATACAGTTGTCAGGAGTCGGAGGAAATCCATATCGGTGGCGATCAATATCGGTGGTTTTGTACTATACAACCCGTTATTGTTCTCCTCATTTTGGGTTCGTTCCATATTGCATGCAGCGGGCGTGGGGACACTGGAAGAAGGAATCCTTGAACATATTCATCTCTGTATTTAAAATATCCCTTGTTATCAGTCTTATCGTTTTCATTCTGGCTATATAAAAAGGCTGCCATTTGACCGCTCTATCGCACTTTTTCTATCTCCTGAAAGAGTTGTTCATTTCTCTAAAGACCTTGGCTAATTTTACTGTTTGTCATCAAATAATCCATCCAATTTCTATTCCATATCAGCAATTTGAAAATATTATAATCTCGAAATACATGTGTTATCAGCCCACGTCTTCGAAGTCAAACCCCTAAGGACTGCTATCTAAAGCATTTGACCGCCTCCAAGTTAATACTTCTTAAGCTAGAAATTTGAGTTAAAAGCTTGCTTCATCTTTGTTTATATTGCCTTGCCCCTGGAGAGCAGTCCTCGATTCATTTTAAGCACTGTTCTATGTTTTTCTCTCTCTCTCCTTCTCTCGTCTTTTTCTATCGTTTTCTCCATTAGGCTTAAGTCTTCCTCTTTCTCGTTTCCCCCATGGTTCGGTTTCAATTACTCTTATTATTCGTATCCTTTCATCTGACATTCTTACAATCTAGCCGTACCAATTTAGTAGATTTGCTTCAATTATTTGTCCCACTGATTTTACTTCTAAGGTATCTCTTATCTCTGCATGTCATACTTTCATCTTTATAAGATATTTAATCTCTGTTGCGATTTTACCCTGTGACTTATCTCTGAGGCTCCAAATTTTTGATATGTTAAAGTGGGCAAATACTATTCCATTATTGTTATTTTTGAGTTCCCATATATTCGTAGTTGTCTACTTCTTCTCAAACTTCTCCTTGGACTCTTATCTGCAGTAGGCAGATTTGAATACACTTCATTAACAGGTGTTTTCAATGTCGACAGAGCAAAACTTGTTTACCTTTAATGCAATTTAGTATGTTTATTCAGGATTAAAGTAAAGTTAAGAAACAATACTTATCGTTTTGCACCTTTCAATACATCAGTGTTTGAGAAGTGACTAGAAGCGACAAATAAGTCTATTTATGCTGTCATATATAAATACTTAATTGAGAAACAGCGAGTTGCCTTTATACAAAAGAATGCTACGTACTGACCGAAGTCGATCTTCGCGAAGTGAGAATAAGGCTCGATCCACACTATCGGGCTGCTCTCGGTTCGCTCACAATCCACTCTTGCTCCGCTCAAATATTCATACATTGCAATGGAGACATTCACACTATAGGTAACGCTCAATCTCAGGTCGTGCCCATGGCTAACAATGTATAAAAAATTGAGCGGAGCGAGAGTGGATCGTGATCGAACCGTGAGCAGCCCGATAGTGTGGATCGACCTTAGTAAGTGATGTACACATTGCAATTCATGCAATATGGAGAAGTACGTCATTTCTTAATTCACAAACAATGAATTGTGAATTAAGAAATGCCTCTCCAAATCCATGACAAGATCAGATTCCAAGACTTTTGGGACACCCGTTAGATATCACATGGGCGCCGAAAAATTGGAAGAAGAAATCCTTGAACATATTCATTTTTGTATTTAAAATAGCATTTGTTGTTGTTATCAGTTTTAGAGTGTATTGCTTTCATGTGCAGACGTCGTCCATACTTATTTTTAATAAAAAATCGTAAGTTTTTATTATACATTTTGGATCACTGGTTCTGTTTAACGATCAACACGTCTAACAAGATTCTTTCTGAACTTAATGTTCTGGTTTGTTCGAGAATTAAATATTAAACCGGTATTAAAGCAATTTCAACAATGGTTTGCCAAGCTGTGCGTAATAAAAGTTTGGACAACAGGTTTTTTAAACATAATCGCATTAAAGTAATTATTAATTAATCCTGTCAACATTTTATAAAATAAAAAGTTTTTAATAGCAAGATGATACGGAGGAAAGTAATCAGTTTCACACTGTATTCCTTGAAAACTCTGATATTCAGTGTTGTAAAGTCTACTATGATATTAATTTTGGGTATTCGCGATTTTTTTTTATTTTAGCTTCTACCACAGACATTCATGCCAACCAAAAATTAAAGTTTACACGAAGGAGAATGAAATGTCACACACTTAGTTGAATCTTCGAAAACTGTTTTCAATAGGTAAAACGTAAATTAAAAATGTACAATTCTTACGAATCCACATGCACTATTTAAAAGGCTTAGAAAACTATCATACATACCAGCTCCACTGCAAAAACAATATTGAAACGATTTATTATCGATGAGACCCAACAGGTTTAAGAAGACAACAGTTCATTTAAGTTGTGTAACGTTTCAATACTAAGATGAAGGTTGAATAACAACTTCATAAAATAATTTTCCAGCGAAGCTACATTAACATATGAGGACTATATAAAACCAGCAACTTGTAGATCTATTCAGTTCAAGTCAAACAATCTTAAGAAAAATGTCGAAGTTTATACTGGGTTGCTTGGTTGTGTTTATAATTGGAACCGCCTTGGCCATTCCAGAGGAAGGTAAGTGATGCAAATTATTTGTTAATTTTAAAATTCTTAGCTTTTCAAGGTGTACTATATAACTGAAGGATGTGAATAAATCGTTTGGTGATGGACTGCTGGTTACAACGATGGCGGAAACATATAAAAAAAATAAATTTATGATGTGTGTTCCTTGAGACAGATCATCAATTTAAATATCAATGTAACAGTCATATGTTAAACGAATAAATTGTATTTACCCTTCAAATATGTAGCAATATAAACCTTATCGTTCTAATTGCATATATTATTTGTATTGGGCAGGATAGAATCAAGTTTTACATTAATTTAATCAAGCTTCTTCACTGTGCTAATTATTAGATAGTTCGAACTACACTTGATTTGTCGCAGTAAGATATAGATATATAAGAGATATCTTCCGCTCAATTAATCAAATCGATTTCTCAAATATACTCGTAGTAAACTCGATTGTTCCAAAGCATAATTTTAGAGATGAATTGTTAATAAGTTTATTGGTTTTATGTTCGTCCATGTAACAATTTTGGAAAACCATGTAGCGTAGTATTCTGCAAGATTGTATACTAAATCAGTTACTAACACTATTATTTGTGTCATCTTATAGGAAAGGATTGTAAAGTTGGCGTGCTTGTTATCAAACATGGTGAAACGTCTCCAGCTCCAATAGGGGATTGTAGTCGTATTAGCTGCAATGATGGTAATATTGCAGCGGTTGGGTAAGTTTAAAACAAAACAATTAATTATCAATATTGCTCGCGTTTGATTATTTTAGGTGTGCTCCATTCCAAACTGGAAAGGAATGCCATAGCTCTGAAACAGATCTAACCAAACAATACCCAGATTGTTGTCCCCAACCTGTTTGCCCTTGAAAATACAATTATATTGTATATATGTAAATATATTATGAATTCTTATTGACAATAAAAAAATTACTATTGCTATGTAAACTAATATTGTCACTTTAGATTATTTTGTAAAGACGAAGAACATCCAAATATTAGCGAGTGTTTGGGACATCAGCACTTTGTATGGTTGTTATTTTAATCTTTCTAATTCGCTGCGAGGGTATGCAAATTCATTACCATGACAAGGAACCTCATAAACGTCTTATTATTGTTATGATAAATTGTAGAAACACATGTCAGTAAGTAGTTTTCAATATTACATATATCGAACATATCTTTGTTTTTATGATTTATGATCACCATCAGGATTTACTACCTCACATATTTAAAATTTACAATCTGCTTCTTTGTTTGGTACCTACACTTTAAGGTTTTTATAAAAAGTGGTACACCCCACAAGGATCTAAAAAATTATATGGATTTTAATGTCGTTAAATATTTTACTACTACCATAAAGATAAGGCCATTCGCCTACTACATAACAATCATATATATAGCTGTGCATTTTTATTCTACTCAAACTAAGAGTTATTCAGCAAGATGTCTAAGTTAATGTGTTGTGTCATCGTACTACTTGGTGTCGTTCTAGCACTGACAGCAAGCCAAGGTAGGTACATTTTGGGATAATTCTATATTATTTAGACACCTGAGCGCGAAGCACGACTCCTTCGGTCATAGATAAATTTTCGGCCCTTCTTCCATCGAATTTTTTAACACATCCTGAAATATTGGCTATCATTAGCGTTCAACAATTAATTAAGCGCAATATCTTTTAAGAGAAATAATTAGAAGATATTTAAATTGTATTATTGCAGGACAACTGTATTGTTGAAAAAATGAAAAGACGATTAAAATTAAAACATTGTAGATATTCCCGTTTCTAAAATATAATTCAAAACTTGGAACAATCATTGAACCACATTTGTTCACACAACTATCAAGCATTGGTTTCTGTTTGGAACAGAATGCAAAACAGTCGAAAAGAAAGTGGATGTAGCAGAAAGTATAAATTTAAAACAATACATGGAAGAGGATGCTACTATAATGCATATTTAAAAAAAAAATAGAGTAAACTTGAAAACACCAGGTTTTTTCTTTCAAGGGACAGTAGATAATATGAATATCATCGAATTCATTTATCTATGTTTCCAAATCTACGATGGCCTCTCTCAAGAGTCTATGTGGTAATGGTTAGTAGAAGCAATTTATTAATTTTTCTTCTGTGGTATATAGGGTGGGAGAGATAGTGCTCACGAAATTGAACAACTTTTCTATTTATCATTCTTCTTCTAATCATATAGTTTTACAATCATTTATACTCCCTACATTTGACGAGACGTTCAGTAAGCAAATATAAGCTAGAGGTGAACGACACAACTACACCAACACTGCAGATCCCTTGTATCACAATAACATTGGGTCAATGATTTACCTATCTCAATTAATAAAGTACGTTAGTGCCTAGATGTTAAGTAAATGTTTTATCAGTACCTATGCAGTTTTTGTTGGTTTGCATTCCAAAGTCATGCTTTTTTGGGTTTTGTGCTCATAAATTACAATATTATTTTTGTAGCAGAACTATCTTGGATTTTAACTCAGTTTTTCGAAAAAATGATATAGGAAAAGTTGTTCAGTTTCATGCGATTTCTGTGTGGTTAAATTTATTACGTGGTTTTCCATAACACCCTGTATAAACCTGGTTGTTAAAATGTTACAACAAAAAATCATTTTCTTGTGTACACATTACATACATTTGTACAATATGGTGGTTCTAAAGATCTACATGGTGAGACATTTATTTGCTAAGGTTTTTAAATGCCCCTAAGTTCTCGAATACATGACAACTTCATTTAACCGTTTAACAGTCAACTGAAGCTTAATTGCTAGATTCTGATACTTGGTAACGTTCTCAGTCTCCTTTTTTTTTGTTGCCTATATCAATCACCTTCATGGTTGCCTTATTTAGTCGATTCACTGCTAATAATATTGCAGTATTTTCTCACTGATTAACATAAGCGTCCGATATGTAGAAGTGAAGATATAACTTCCCTTTTCTTACAAATAGTTGTTTTTAATAGTTTTTCCATCCCCAAAATATGCTGCCCTGGGGCGTGGTCTTATGGCTATAACGAGACATTGCTTGAGTGCTTCCTTAAAATGTTCGCACTTGTATATAACTTTGTTGTCTTTTACAGGCCAAGACTGTACCTACGGAGGCATCGTCATACAAAGTGGTGGAACATCCCCGGGTCCACTAGGTCAATGCATCCGTCTACACTGTAATAATGGAGCCCTTTCAGCCGTTGAGTAGGTTTCAGCAGTAACTGCAATGTTTCCGTTCTCAATGGATTTGTTGTTCTTACAGCTGTCCGTCGTTGAAGCCTCCAGCAGGATGTGAGCTTTCAGGAGAAGATCTAACCAAGCGCTTCCCGGACTGTTGTCCGAAAGCTATTTGTCCTTGACAGCTTAATCAGTTACAGTTCACGTCACTGTATCACTAGGCGTAATAAAGTGTTGTATTGGAATTCGCATCCATTATTTACCTGCTCCAGTGCACAAATTATATCGATACTATTTGTTACGAAGAAGCTCAACAGGTTTTCTTACTTAGGTTATGTAATATTTCAAAGGAATACCAGAATGAAGGTTGAAAAACAACTTTATAAAATAATTTTCTAAAAAAAGCTACATTACCATAACATGAGGACTATATAAAACCAATAATTTGCAGATCTGTTCAGTTCCAGTTGCGCAATCTTCGGGAAAATGTCGAAATTCATACTGGGTTGTTTCGTTGTGTTTGTTATTGGAATGGCCTTGGCCATTCCAGAAGAAGGTAAGTGCTGGTTTTGCAATTTTTGTAGTCTTTCAAAGTTATATAAATTGTGTTATATAAATCATTTGGGGATGAGCTGTGCGTTAGAATTAGGATAGAAGACATGTAAAATCAAATTTAACTTTTTTGTTATAATTTTTTTGTTCCCCCGGCATTCCACATCGGCTTAATTATGAATTTAGAGCAGTAAGTTGAACGAATAATTGTAGTTACACCGCAAATACATAGAACTATTCACATTTGGTTGATCTTTCTAGTGAACACAATGGAATCAAATGATTGTTTAAGGCTTTATACGGTTGTTATTGTTAGAACACATTTTTTAGAAAATGTGAAATATTTTTATAATACATGCTATAATTAGTTTGTTATAAAAGTTTGCATAATAAATACATTTTAAATGTTATCTTTACTAATTTTCAAAAGCTAAGTATGTTGTTTTCACACTTCACGATGTGTATTATAGCATTTACTGATATTGAATATAAGAAGTCGGAGGATTGTTTTTCAAATTAATTTTTTATTACACAATATTTAGTAATCATTATTTATAGTGCATTACAAGGTCTGTAAATATCTAAACAAGAGTGATTACTTTGTATATCAAATATGTCTGTTTGTGTTATTTTAACCTTTCGTAATCCCCTCACAGGGCATGCAAAATTCAATGGGTTTTCCTGAACATGCATCAAACGAACAAATCTTATCATTATTAAGTTATATTCAAGGAACAAAGGTCGAAAAACAAAATTTTAATTAAGGAAGGAACTATACTCTACATCCATAAATGGGAAAATATTATACAGTAATTGAAAATAGACTACCGTATTCTATATCACCATCAACAGATTTCTGCTCCATCTCCACATTTTAATGTTGTTATCCCTTTTCCTATTTGGTAACTAAGTAATTGTACATACTGTGGTGAGTGATGACCTAAACGATTAATTTAAAAAAACAAGTCCCTCCCCTCCATCTCTGAACAAATTGAGAATATATAAAGCTGCATATTTTCTTTTCTATTCAAACTGAGAATTATTGAGTAAGATGATCAAGTTAATGTTTTGTTGTTTCGTTGTACTTGTTGGAATCGCCCTAGCGATAGCAAGTCAAGGTAGGTAAAGTCAAAATAATTGGGAAAAGCAGTTGAATTTTATCATGCAAATAGTTATTTAGACCACAGGTGTTAGAAGTGCAACTTTTTTTCACAAGTTTGAAAAATGAGCACGCTAACACGAGTTGTCTATAAGATTTTTCAAATTTCATTAAATATTAAAATCCAGCCTATTTTGTATAGAATTGTATTTTCCTTCATTTTAGTCAAGTACGCTGGTCAGTTCTGCTAACTAAGGAAACGTCTGTTTAAAATTGTTCATACCTAAATTAAAAGAACTTCAGGCACCGCAATTAATTAGAAAAGCCTACTTTTTCAAATGAAATTTAAAAAAATATATTTTTCAACTGGGCTACTTTATTTGTGTTGTTAAAATTGGGACAATGCAAAGAGTGCGTAGTATTCATTTAGTAAAAAATACTGAAAGTATTGGTCAAGTTGCTATTTTTCAGTCCTGTTTCTTCTCGTTCTGCATAGCTTTATTTTTACAGACAAAGACTGTCACGTGAAAGACATAGTTATAAAACATGGGGAAACGTCCCCAGGTCCACTTGGTGAATGCACTCGTCTAACCTGTAATAATGGAGGCATTTCAGGCGTTGGGTAAGTTTCAGCAGTAATTGCAGCACTTTTATTACAGTTTTGTCATTGTTACAGTTGTGGGACGTTCGTGCCTGCACCAGGATGCACATTTTCAGGCGAAGATCTCACCAAGCGATATCCAGACTGTTGTTCCAAAACTGTTTGTCCTTGATAACTTAATCAGTTGGTATTAATGTGTAAGAGTAATAAAGATTTTGTTTTTAAACGGATTGATACATTATTTAAACCAAGATTTGCAATTGTGTCGTAGCGTGAATGGAGAAAAAAATTCAATGGATACGTCTATTCTCATACATTATTCAAACCTAATTTCAATGCAAAACTATATTGCTATCAATCGTTATACCTAGGAAACTAAACAGTTTGAGAAGACGAACAAGTTTATTTAGACGATGTAATATTTCAAGAAATATATAATGGAAGTTGGATAACCACTTTACAAAATAATTTTTTAAATATGAGGGCTATAAAACCAATAATTTGCACATCTATTCGGTTGGAGTTGAGTTTTAGAAAAAAATTCGAAGCTTATACTACTGCGTAGTTGCGTTTCGTTTGGGATCGCTGTGGCCATTGCTAATTGTAGATTCTTAAAGTTGATATAAATTGGGAGATTTTTTATAAATCCGTAGTTATTGGCTGTTGGTTATAAGGATGATGAAAAACATATGTAAAACGAAATATAACTTTTCGTTATGATTTGTGTTCCTCGTAATATCCGACTTAAATATGAATGCCACAGTTTAAACTTGAGCGAATAAATTGTAGTCAATCTTCAAAATACATAAAAATCTTACAGTTTGAAATGTTATAAAATAAGGCAACATACATGAAGATTTTCAACATACAGTAAAATCGGCAATTGTAAAAGGTAGGTTTATTTGATATTCAACTGCATTATTTTGTTTATAAATTAGTAGGTTTTAAATTAAGAATATTCAATAATTTAATAATTCTGTAGAACAGGGTTTCATATTATTTTCAAGATCTGTATTAAAGCATTTGCTGATATTGTAATTTGTCTCGTTATCAAATATATGTGTTATTGAAGAAAAGAAGTCGAAGAATTGCTTTTAAAGCTAGTAAATTTTTTTTTTTGATCGGAAATATTTAAATATGAGTTATTACTTTGTGTAACAATTATTTCTATTTTTTCTTTTACTTTTTAAAATTCCCAAAAGGCGTATACAGATTCAATCAGTTTTCTATGATATTTCCATGAAAATGAATTAAATGAAACATTTGATCATTATTGGTAAATTGAAAAAACAAATGTTGAAAAAGAGTTTTAATAAAGAAACAACTTTCACTACATACACAGACCATTTATATTCATTAAGCGTTTTTTACCCTATATATTATAAAGTCCTTTCAGTTTTCCTGTTTGGCAAGTCCGTGCATATGTTAAAAATTCATCTAGTTCATTAATTGTGGTGTGAAAGTTAGGAAAATTGCAAAATGTATTTATTACTTAAAAAATACCATGTGCTATTCTAATCTTTTCCTCCCGCGTAACATTTCGAGCGCAAGCCGCTAATCTTAGACCGTTGGAAGGGGTGATTCTGCGTTGAAAGCGAGACAGGTGACTCGCGTAGAGAGTGAAGACAGAGGGTTGAGATACATAATGCAAATAGCATGTACCGTTTGTAGCTAGTACTGTTTACGTCTTTTTATATGTATAGTGATTCCATAGTAGCCAGAAGTAATATTACGGTTATAAACATGCTTCGGTTGTTTCGCATAATCAACTCCCACAGTGTTTAAACCCATTGAGGTTGCACTTTCGTTATTGAAATTTTCGTCGGACATAGAAGATCGATTGGCTTTGATTTCTTTCCAACGCTGACTGATTTCCAATATTTGGCCAAACTTTTCGAACCCAGGAGTGTGCTTCAGGTCTATTATCGAACTCTGTGGGTCATTCCGTCGATCACCCAGGTTACTTTCCCTGTGCCAGAGTTTCGAACATCGCCATCCACCTTTGCCTTCAGAATTTGTATCTTACTGCGTTAAGGTATAATTTTTCTATATAAAGCCAGTATGCAGTCGCGTTTTCAGGTGGCAGAAGCACCAAGTAGATTAAGGTAAGGTAAATTCTTGTGCCGCTTCGGGACGACTTTTTTTGAGTTGGAAGCGCCGTAAACATCTTCAGACTAGACTAGAGTAAATAACTCAGTGGCACCTAAAAAAATTATTATAATCTCTCATGTCTTCATTGAGCGGACTTTGATACGAAATTACATGAGTTTTAAGAGCAAGACTGCGCCCACAGCTCACTGTAGCAAGCCGCACGCATACTTTATTTTCTTACATGTTATAATTAAGTTTTTAGGTGTAACAACGTTTCTTCGCACTGTTTTATAGGTTTTTTTTTAAATTTAAAAGATGTTTTAATACTTCCTCAAACTGTTAGGCACTATTATTACTAAGTATGGAGGAACATCTCCACATCCGCTTAATGAATACATTTATTTTCTTCTTTTTATTCTCTATTAACGAGCAATTTTCCTTTTTTTTATCTGTGTGTTGGCAAGCTTTATATTAAGCATTGTAGGTCATTTACAGATTTGGCTATTAAGGCAGCCGATATTTATTCCATGATTCCCTAATCGATAATCAATATGTTTTTCCTCCGCTGCATCAATGATCTTCTCCATTACAGTATTGAAAAGTAATGGATTGAGACTATCTAACCTGCAATAATTGAACCGTTTCAGGCGTTGTTGTATAAGATGTACCTGCACAATCTGCATTACAGACAGTTTTGTTACTGTTGCAGTTGCTAGATGTTTATGCTTGCACCTCGACGAACACTTTTCATGGTCTAACCAAGCCATACCCAGACTGTTGTGTAAAAAGCATTTGCCTTTGATAACTTATTGTTATTTATTTATTAATGTTATTCATTAGATACCTTAAAGACTAATGTGCGTGAACTTGGGGCTTTTGGGCTATGGGCATTTCTAAAGAAGCCATTTACTACGATTATCGGACACTTTCAATCGAATATAATTTGCAAGCTATGGATATGGTTTGGGAAACACAATGCATTTTTAAAAGATGTTTTCATGGAACTGTAATTAGAAATTATGAAAACCGAAGGTTGAAAAACAAGCTTAATAACAAAAACAAGTTTACAAGTAATACATAATATTATCACTTCCAACCATATAAAAACAGCAACTTTTGAACAATTTATTCATTCGAATCTGCATCGTTTACTTAACAAGATGACCAAGTTATTGTTGTGTTACTTCGCTGCACTCGTCATTACTGCCACTTTGGCTGCACCACGAGCAGGTATGTCAAATTTCGAGTTACTCTGAGGAGATTTTTAAATATGTTTTAGGTGTTACATTCATTTTGTTTTAACTCCATTGAATAGTAAAAGCATGTTTTGCCAATATCACTAATATTTAATATATACACAATTTTCACTTTCTTAAGTTTTTGTCTTATTTCCACAGGTAACGATTGTCACCATAAAGGCCTTACCATCAGACACGGCCAAACATCTCCAGGCCCTCTGGGTGAATGTAGTCAGTTATCCTGCGATAACGGACGCGTTTCAGCTATTGGGTAAGTCGGATAACTATAAGTGGTTTTCAACTACTTAGTACTTTTCTTTCATTCCAGATGCGCTGTGCAAATACCTTCAAGAAAGTGCCATCTTTCCCGCGAAAATCTATCCAAGCGGTACCCCCAGTGCTGTCCAGTCACCATATGCAACTAAGATTTTCCAGTGTTTTGATACTATTTAGTGCAATTTGAACAAATAAAAATTATAAACAATACTAGAACACCTTATTCATCATTATCATCAACAAGTCATCTACTAGACTATAACTCTCTCGGAATTTGAACATGAAAAATGAACCAGATTATTCTTCTACTGTAATTTTTTGCAAGTCAATCATTTCAAGTTCATTCAATAGACGTTAAAAATTTCAAAAATGTATGTACCATTACCAACCAAAAGGACGAACAATCGTGGATCATCATAGATTGAAGTGATGAAAATCAGCAAATTGTCTTGTAATTGAACTTTAGAAATCGCACTTAAATGCACGTAGGTCGTTAATAAACCAATATTTAAAAAAAAACAACTAACCATTTAAGCAGGTGGCTTTAGAAATACAAGAACATTAACTATCATGGAATGGGTTTTCTATTTGTGGGTAAATTGTTGTTTAACTCATAACAGTAACCAGTTAGTTTAAGTTGAATCAACTTTATAAAGACCGATTTCTTTTTTATTTTTCTCCAGGTTCAAATATATATTCTAAACCATTTTATTTCAACGCAAATTCATTAAATATTGCAGTATTATCTCACTGATTAACACACGCGTCCGATATATAAAAGTGAAGATATAACTTCCTTTTCTTAAAAATAGTTGTTTTTAACCATTTTTCATCCCCAAAATCTGCTGCTCTAGAGTGTAGTCTTATGGCTATAACGAGACCTTGCTTGAGTGCTTCCTTAAAATGTTCGCACTTCTACATAATTTGTTGTCTTTTACAGGTCAAGACTGTACCTACGGTGACATCGTCATACAAAGTGGTGGAACATCCCCGGGTCCACTTGGTCAATGCATCCGTCTACACTGTAATAATGGAGCCCTTTCAGCCGTTGAGTAGGTTTCAGCAGTAACTGCAATGTTTCCGTTCTCAATGGATTGGTTGTTCTTACAGCTGTCCGTCGTTGAAGCCTCCAGCAGGATGTGAGCTTTCAGGAGAAGATCTAACCAAGCGCTTCCCGGACTGTTGTCCGAAATCTATTTGTCCTTGACAGCTTAGTTACAGTTCACGTCACTGTATATGTATAACTAGGCGTAATAAAGTGTTGGATTTAAACAGATTCTTAAATTATTTAAATCAAGCCTTGTATTGGAATTTTCATCCATTATTTAAACCTGTTCCAGTGCACAAACTGTATCGATACCATTTCTTACGAAGAAGCTTAACAGGTTTAAGAAGAAAACAAGTTTTCTTAGGTTATGTAATATTTCAAAGGAATACCAGAATGAAGGTTGAAAAACCACTTTATAAAATAATTCTCTAAAAAATCTACATTAACATAATATGAGGACTATATAAAACCAATAATTGGCAGATCTGTTCAGTTCAAGTTGTGCAATCTTAGGGAAAATGTCGAAATTCATACTGGGTTGTTTCGTTGTGTTTGTTATTGGAATGGTCTTGGCCATTCCAGAAGAAGGTAAGTGCTGGTTTTACGATTTTTGTAGTTTTTCAAAGCTTGTATAAATTGTGTTATATAAATCACTTGGGGATGAGCTGTGGGCTAGAATTTGGGTGGAAGACATGTAAAATCAAATGTAATATTTTTTTGTATTCCTCGGCATACCACATCGGCTTAAATGTGAATGTCGAGTAGTAAGTTGAACGAATAATTGTAGTGACACCCCAAATATCTTGATCTTGATCTTTCTAGTGAACACAATGGAATCACATGATTGTTTAGGCTAGTCAATATTGTGAAATATTTATATAATACATGCTATAATTTGTTTGTTATAAAAATTTGCATAATAAATAGATTTTAAATGTTATCTTTATTCATTTTCAAAAGCTAAGTATGTTGTTTTCACACTTCACGATGTGTATTAAAGCATTTGCTGATATTGAATATAAGTAGTCAGAGGATTGTTTTTTCAATTAATTTTTTATTACACGAATATTTAGTAATCATTATTTATAGTGCATTACAAGGTATGGAAATATCTAAACAAGAGTGATTACTTTGTATATCAAATATTTCTGTTTGTGTTATTTTAACCTTCGTAATCCCCTCACAGGGCATGCAAAATTCAATGGGTTTTCCTGAACATGAACCAAACGAACAAATCTTATCATTATTAAGTTAATGTTCTTATCCCTCTTCTATTTGGTAACTAAGTAATTCTACATACTGTAGTGAGTGATGACCTAAACGATTAATTAAAAAAACAAGTCCCTCCCCTCCATCTCTGAACAAATTGAGAATATATAAAGCTGCATATTTTCTTTTCTATTCAAACTGAGAATTATTGAGTAAGATGATCAAGTTAATGTTTTGTTGTTTCGTTGTACTTGTTGGAATCGCCCTAGCGATAGCAAGTCAAGGTAGGTAAAGTCAAAATGATTGGGAAAAGCAGTTGAATTTTATCATGCAAATAGTTATTTAGACCACAAGTGTTAGAAGTGCAACTTTTTTCACAAGTGTGAAAAATAAGCAAGCTAACACGAGTTGTCTATAACATTTTTTAAAATTTCATTAAATATTCAAATCCAAGCCTATTTTGTATAGAATTGTATTTGCGTTCATTTTAGTCAAGTACGTTGGTCAGTTCTGCTAACTAAGGAAACATCCAATTAGAATCGTTCATTCCTAAATTAAAAGCAAAGTGTCACTTTTTTCACTGAGCGAAAAAAAAGGGGCACTTCACGCACCGCAATTAATTAAAAAAAGCCTACTTCTTTAAATGAAATTTAAAAAAATATATTTTTCAACTGGGCTACTTTATTTGTGTTGTTAAAATTGGGACAATGCAAAGAGTGGGGTAGTATTCATTTAGTAAAGAAATACTGAAAGTATTGGACAAGTTGCTATTCTTCAGTCCTGTTTCTTCTCGTTCTGCATAGCTTTATTTTTACAGACAAAGACTGTCACGTGAAAGACATAGTTATAAAACATGGGGAAACGTCCCCAGGTCCACTTGGTGAATGCACTCGTCTAACCTGTAATAATGGAGGCATTTCAGGCGTTGGGTAAGTTTCAGCAGTAATTGCAGCACTTTTATTACAGTTTTGTCATTGTTACAGTTGTGGGACGTTCGTGCCTGCACCAGGGTGCACAGTTTCAGAGGAAGATCTCACCAAGCGATATCCAGACTGTTGTTCCAAAACTGTTTGTCCTTGATAACTTAATCAGTTGTTATTAATGTATAAGAGTAATAAAAATTTTGTTTTTAAACGGATTAATACATTATTTAAACCAAGATTTGCATTGTGTCGTAGCGTGAATGGAGAAAAAATTTCAATGGATACGCCAATTTTCATACATTATTTAAACCTAATTCCAGTACAAAACTATATTGCTATCAATCGTTATACCTAGGAAACTGAACAGTTTGAGAAGACAAACAAGTTTATTTAGACGATGCAATATTTCAAAAATATATTATAATGGAAGTTGGATAACCACTTTACAAAATTTTTCAAATATGAGGGCTATAAAGCCAATAATTTGCACATGTATTCAGTTGGAGTTATACAATTTTATTAAAAAAATCGAAGCTTATACTACTGCATCATTTCGTTATCTTTGTAATTGAGATCGCTTTGACCATTACTAAGTGATGTAGATCATTGATTGCTAGTTTTGTAATTGTAGATTCTTAAAGTTTATATAAATTGAGAGATTTTAATAGTCCATAGTTATTGGCTGTTGGTATAAGGATGATGAAAATATAACTTTTCGCAATGATTTGTGTTCCTCGGAATATCCGACTTAAATATGAATGCCACAGTTTAAACTTGAGCGAATAAATTGTAGTCAATCTTCAAAAAACATAGAAATCTTACAGTTTGAAATGTTATAAAATAAGGCAACATACATGACCATTTCCCACATGCAGTAAAATCAGCAATTGTGCAAGTAGGTTTATTTGATATTCAACTGCATTATTTTGTTTATAAATTAGTACGTTTTAAATAAAGAATATTCAACAATTTAATAATTCTGTAAAACAGGGTTTCATATTTTTTTCAAGATCTATATTAAAGCATTTGCTGATATTGCAATTTGTCTCGCTATCAGTTTATGTGTTATTGAAGAAAAGAAGTCGAAGAATTGCTTTTAAAGCTTGTCAAAGTGTTTATATGAACTGTACATATATTTAAATATGGGTGATTACTTTGTGTAACAAATATTTCTATTTATTCTTTTAATTTTTAAAATTCCCAAAAGACGTATACAGATCCGTTTTCTATGATATTTCCATGAAAATGAATTAAATGAAACATTTGATCATTATTGGTAAATTGAAAAAACAAAGGTTGAAAAAGAGTTTTAATAAAGAAAACTTTCACTACATACACGTACCATTTATATTCATTAACAGTTTTTTTACCCTATATATTATAAAGTTCCTTTCAGTTTTCCTGTTTGGTAAGTCGGGTATTTATATTAAAAACACTGTAATCCTAAATGCTGAAGCGATGCGCTAAACAAGTAACTAAAAAAAAATTCTCCACCTCTGAACAAATGATGAATATCTAAAGCAACACATATTCTATTCTATTCGTAGCATAATCGTAGCATTATATAGCAAAATGACGTTAATGTTATGTTATCTCACTGTATTTCCTGCTGTCGCCCTAGCGGTAGTAAGCCAACGATCAAATAATTTAGAGAGATTAATGAATCTTTTCATGCAAAAATTAATTTTCTAATTCATCTAATAGTTCATTTGTGGTGTAAAAGTTGCTATTCTATTCATTTCCTCCCGCGTACCACTTCGAGCGCAAGCCGCTAATCTTAGACCGTTGGAAAGGATGATTCTGCGTTGAACGCGAGGCAGGTGACTCGCATTGAGAGTGAAGACAGAGGGCTGAAATACATAATGCAAATAGCATGTACCGTTTGTAGCTACTACTGTTTACGTTTTTTTATATAGTGATTCCATAGTAGCCAGAAGTAGTATTACGGTTATAAAGATGCTTCGGTTGTTTCGCATAATCAAAACTCCCACCGTGTTTAAACCCATTGAGGTTCCGCTTTCGTTATTGACATTATCGTCGGACATAGAGGATTGATTGGCTTTGATTTCTTTCCAACGCTGACTGATTTCCAACATTTGGCCAAACTTTTCGAACCCAGAGAGTGTTTCAGGTCTATTATCGAACTCCGTAGGTCATTCGTCGATCTCCTAGGTTAGTTCTCTGTACCAGAGTTTCGAACATCGCCAACCACCTTTGCCTTCAGAATTTGTATCGTTAATTTTTCTGTATAAAGCAAATATGCAGTCGCGCTTACAGGTAGCATAAGCACCAAGCAGATTAAGGTAAGGTAAGTTGGAAGAGCAAATAGGACTTCAAATGCTTAAGCCGCATCGGGACGACTTCTTCTGAGTTGGAAGCGCCGCAAACATCTTCAGGCTAGAGTAAATAACTCAGTGACATCTAACAAATAATAATAATCTCTCACGTCTTCACTGAGCCGCCTTTTATACGCAACTACCTGCGTTTTCAGAGCAAGACCGCGTCCATTTCCCACTGTATCAAGCCGCATGCATACTTTATTCTCTTACATGTTGTAATTAAATTTTTAGGTGTAGCAACGGATCTTCGCACTGTTTTAACGGTTTTCTTTAATTTAAAAGATGTTTTAGTACTTCCTCAAACTGTTAGGCACTATTATTAATACTAAGTATGGGGGAACATCCCCAGATCCGCTTAATGAATACATTTATTTTTCTTCTTCTTCTCTATTAACAAGCAATTTTCCTGTTTTTATATAGGTGTTGGCAAACTTATTCTTGTTATCTGGACTAACTATCAAGCCATATATTGAGTAGTCTTCCCGAGAGTCTTCTACCATGTTGAGTGTTGTTCTAACTATTTTGAACAACCTTTCGTCTGTCATGTTATTTATGTGATCGCTCCATTTCCTTCTACGGTTTCTTGACCATTACACTATGTCGTCAACATGAAATTCATTCGTTACTTCTTTTATGATCTCAGAAATAATTCATGCCTTGTGATATACAGTTGCTACTGATGCTACCATTTTCTCATATCACGCTTTTGAAGTGACCAGATTGAAGATCCCCACATCTGTCAATTTTATTACTTATATAGTTATATAAGATATAATATGTTTCCATCGAAGTATGTAGTTCTTTGGCTGTACCTATACATTTGGTGTGTATTGAGAAATCGTTATGCTACATTTTCAGATTCGGCTATTAAGAAACGCGATATTTATTTCATGATTCCCTAATCGATAATCGGTATGTTTTTCCGTCGCTGCATCAATGATCTTCGCCATTACAGTATTAAAAAGTACCTATTTAACCTGCAATATTGAAGCCGTTTCAGGCGTTCGTTGTATAAGATGTACCTTCCACAAACTTTCGTTACTGTTGCAGTTGCTAGATGTTCGTACTTGCACCACGATGCACACTTTGCACGATCTAACCAAGCCATACCCAGACTGTTGTAGAAAAAATATTTGCTCTTGATAACTGATTGTTATTGATTTATGATGTTATTCATTATATACATTGAGAACTAAGTACGCGTAAACTTGGTTCATCCTCCCAAAAAACCACAATCCACTCGCAACCCTATTCTGTATATAGCATTCTTGGCCTATGTGTATTTCCAAACAAGCTATTTACTACGATTTATCGGACATTTTCACCCTAACACAATTTCCAAGCTATGATATCGTTTGGTAAATACAATGCATTTAAAAGATGTCTTCACGGAACTTTAATTAAAAATTTATAAATTCTGAAAACCGAAGGTTGAAAAACGAGTTTAATAACAAAAACAAGTTTACAAGTAAGACGTAATATTATCGTCTCCAGCCCATATAAAAGCAGCAACTTTTGAACAATTTATGCATTCGAATCTGCATCGTTTACTTAACAAAATGACTAAGTTACTGTTGTGTTACTTCGCTGCACTCGTCATTACTGCCACTTTGGCTGCACGACGAGCAGGTATGTCAAATTTTAAAATACTCTGAGCAAATTTTTAAATACCTTTATGGGTGTACCATTCATTTCGTTTTAACTCCATTAAATACAAAACGCATTTTTTACCAATATCATTAATATTTAATAATATACACATTTTTCACTTTCTGAAGTTTCTGTCTTATTTCCACAGGTAACACTTGTCACCATAAAGGCCTTACCATTAGACACGGCCGAACATCCCCAGGCCCTTTGGGTGAATGTAGTCAGTTATCCTGCGATAACGGACGCATTTCAGCTATTGGGTAAGTCGAATAACTATAAGTAGTTTTCAACTACTTAGTACTTTTCTTTCATTCCAGATGCGCTTTGCAAGCACCTTCAAGAAAGTGCTATCTTTCCCGCGAAAATCTCTCCAAGCGGTACCCCCGGTGCTGCCCAGTCAAAATATGCAACTAAGATTTTCCAGTGTTTTGATACTATTTAGTGCAATTTGAACAAATAAAAATTATAAACAATACGAGAACACCTTATTCATCATTATCGTCAAGTCATCTACTAGTCTATAACTCTCCCGGAATTTGAACATGAAGATGAACCACATTATTCTTCTACTGTAATTTTTTGCAAGTCAATCATTTCAAGTTTATTCCAATAGACATTAAAAATTTCAAAAATGTATGTACCATTACCAACCAAAAGGACGAACAACTGTGGATCATCATAGATTGAGGTGATGAAAATCAGCAAATTATCTTGTAATTGAACTTTAGAAATCGCACTTAAAAAGGCACTTTGATCGTTAATAAACCAATATTTAAAAAAAACAACTAACCATTTAAGCAGGTGGCTTTAGAAATACAAGAACATTAACTATCATGGAATGGGTTTTTCTATTTGTGGATAAATTGTTTAACTCACAACGGTAACCAGTTGGTTTAAGTTCAATCAACTTTATAACGACCGATTTCTTTTAATTTTTCTCCAGATTCAAATATATATTCTAAACTATTTTATTTCAACGCAAATTCATTAAAGAGCTAGAACACATGATTAAATGAGCAGTGCATCTAGCTAAAGCTCATATGGACAAGGTTTTACAAAAAAAATGTGATAAATCCATGCTTTACACTCTTTGAAAAGGTGAAGCTCCAGGTTTAATTAAAGAAATACATTTAGCCACATCAATAGTAATCTATAGGCAACATAAACACAATCCATCTATTGTTAGGAATAAAAAAATTAGCCCCAATTGAAAATACATCCCAATACTTTTTTTAAGTATAGGCAAATTAAATTAAATTAATTTATCTCCTGGAATTGGTAGTTGCTCATTGAAACATTACCTCATAAAGGCATAATGTATAAAGACGTGTCAGCCTGTTGAACAGAATTAGAGTGTAGGTTATAATAATGGTTCAATAAGAAACAGCTTCTTAACCTTAAATATACGTTTTCAAACAATTTACAACATAAAATGTTCAAGAAAAATAATTTAGAATCAGTGCTACCGCTTTACTATCATTTCTCTAAAATTGTTTTGTATGGTTACCATCAAAACAAACAGTTATTGAGATACACCTCAAATTTTTTGATCTTTTTTATGCTACGTCTCAAGTCATTAGGTAAGTTTAAGATGGTTCGTCTTGGTGTATGATAATGAATAACATGGTGACGTTTACTTTCAGTTTGGATAAAATTCCAACAACGAAATATTGAAGAACAAGTTTAATTATAACGCAATTTTCTGATAATCTACCACATTAGCATTATCAGCAGAGTATAAAACGCAGACTTCCACATCTTCCATTGTTAGTTGTCAACAATATGTCAAAATTGCTTTTATGTTTTTTCGCTGCGCTTGTCGTGAGCGTCACGTTGGGTAAGTTAACCTTTGGGTAATCTAAAAAAGAATTGATTCTTGTACTTTAACTATTACATGTATTGTTCGCTTCAGGTTGAGGGAATTATTAGAATTGTACATAGGATATATATAACACGCATGTATATAGAGAATAACCTAGGGTTGCTTTGTTTCCAATATATTTTAGACACACGATAATGTGACAAACGACATGCTTGAGATCGAAGAACTCAACGTTTCGCCCACTTTCGTAAGGGGCTCATCAGGAGGATGGCGTGGTTAACACGTTGAGTTACCGTGCTCTTTTTCTTTCTTCCTCCTGATGAAGCCCCTTACGAAAGTGGGCGAAACGTTGAGTTCTTCGATCTCAATCATGACACGGTCCAATCCCGGAAGTCGTTTTTTATTTAATGACAATCGCCGTGGAAGCCTCAGAAATCACACGATAATGTGCTAATTATACTTTCCCTGCAGGCAAAGACTGTAACTACAGAGGAATGTTTATAATAGATGGAGGATCAGCTCCAGCCATTGGTGAATGCGCTCTTGTCGAGTGCGTCGATGGCTTTACGTCAGCTATTGGGTAAGGTTTTGAGACAACAATCAATTGCTTTGGATATTTAAATCGTTTTGCATTTCCAGCTGTCCTACAATCTTACCTGCTCCTGAGTGTTATCTCACTGACGCAGATCTCACTGTAAAACACCCAGATTGTTGTCCCCAATTAATGTGCCCCCTGAAGTTTACAAGAATCGCTTATGCTTATCATCAGATAAAATGTGTCATAAAAATAAAGATTGCCGAACATGACATTGCCGTTTTAACTTTCTCCTCCTACTATCGTTTCAGCAAAATTATCATGATGATTGACATCACCTTCTGCACCCATAGGCTCCTCTACATACGTAGAACAGGTGTAATATTTATCATAGTATTTTTGTTTTCAATACTATTTTATATTTTTGATATCCTAAAATTAAATTAAATTCGAACTTTTAAATGAACCAATGAAAGTCGTCAAGAAATCTGATTTAATATTTAAAAAATACACCAAACGTTTTCAACTGGTTATTTAATTTTAGCCATTAAAAAGCAATTAGAAACTTGCCTGAATAGTTTTCACCAGCTTGTGAACACTTTAATTCATGTGTTTGGAGTTTTCTGACCAGGTAACGGAGTTAGTACAGGAAACTAAAAAATATTTAATGATTTGCTTGTCCTAAGAACAGGTATGCTTACCATATATGAAGTGCATTCTCAATGAAAATAAAATGAAATATGCGAAGGTTAAAAAACAAGATTTAAAGCAACATAAAATGCCTCCATATTTATAACAAGTTGTTGCTACACCGGACATGATAAAGAAATGTCTGAATATATGTAGAAGTTTGTTGAAAGTTGAAATAAAAGTTTGTGCTTCTAAATTATCTCGCGATGAGGACATATGTACCTACTTGAACGAAGTAAAAAGCAAAGTAACTATCATAACAGACTCACTGTTGACTTAAGTTGCTTCGCTAATTTTGAAGATGTTTTAACTGAAAAAGTAAAATAAAAATTATAAAAAGGAAGGCTAAGCACGATTCATATATATCACAGTAATTTTATGCATCACCTTTTACATTTTAGCACTATATAAACTGGCACCTTGCAGGTCTTGTATTTAGATCAAGGTATACTGTACAGCAAAATGTCGAAAGTGTTTAAAGCGTGCTGTTCGGTTGCATTTCTAGTTGGGGTTGTTTTATCTTTTCCGGCAGAACAAAAAGGTAGGTGGTTTTATGGTTGCTACAGAAACAAAATAGTCAACTGTAATGTTTATGAACGTACTTTTTGCCTTTTTTAAAATGTTTCAATTTATAGGTACTATACAGTTCAATCAATTTAAGCAATGCAAATTATTTAAGCTGGTCAAAGGAAATCTAAGTCAGCAAGTATTAGGTTTAATGAGTTTAATAATACCAATATATAAAATTAATGCAACTTATTTATACGTTCTAACCTAACAGAGAAAAAAACTGAGAGTTGCCACTACAAAGGCATTAATGTACCAAGCGGGAAAACGGCCCCAGCTCCAGTGGGCGAATGCAGTCGTTTAAAATGCACCCAAAGGGCAGATTTTAGCAGTACCGTAAGTTTAGAATCCACTTTTCTCTTCTTTTTTTCTAGTGTTATCGTTTCCAGCTGCGGTTTATTTCGACCTCCACAAGGATGCCAGCCATCAGACATCGATCTGAAGAAGAGATTCCCTGACTGTTGCCCAAGAAGCATTTGCTCTTAATGATGTGGACGAACATTGACGTTCTTTAATTTGGAGTTTTTACAATGTATGGTTTAATTTTTTGTAAAAAAATAAACATGAACAACAACGGTGTGAATATGCGTCAAGCGGAAATGTATGTTTTGGCGACGCATTTTAGCCTTTTAAAGTTGGTTCATAAACAATAAATACTACAGCACTTTCATTTATTTTGATAGGTAGTTCGGATTGTTCTGAAATACGCAAATCTTCTACCATTTTACTGGTTTTGCAAATATTCTATTTTTCATGGTAAATAAGAATGTTACCGTATGGTGTACAGTGAGCAGACAAGCAAATTAATAATAATAACATCGAAAACATACCTGAATATGTATGGGAACAAAAACCAAATCAAATAAATAAACAGTGTGTGTCTTAGCTGTTGCCATGTATGGTGTAGAAACAATGACGCTCACAGTGGAATGAGCCTTGATCCACAGTTTTCACAGTTAAAAGCTCAAGCCAACTTGTATTTTTTATATTTATTTTCATATAATGTTAGATTTAATAATGTGTTCTAGAATTGTAACTATTCGCGAAGCCGGTCCTGCGCTAGAAGTGTATTGTGAGATTTTAATTTACGCGAGTGCAGCAAAAAACACACGCTGCGCGCGGGCTGATGGAAGTTTTAAGCAAGCGAATTGTAGAAGAATCAGACGTAGCTGGCAGCCAATGGCCCAAGCTAGATGTGCGTGTCTGTGTGCCAACGGCGAAGCGCTCAAAAGAGCCTTGCAGTTAACAA